>WUAW01038335.1:18164-30593 GCA_017165845.1 Thaumetopoea pityocampa | reverse complement strand
TGATACTTATATAACTGGATACTGGCAGAATTGTACCAAATTGGTCAAACGCCATAAACCAAGAAGTGAAACATTTTTAGCGAGTATCAACCTTCATTTCTGTCAAAAGGCACACAAAATGTTGCGTTTTGCGTATCTTTAATCGGCATGTTCCGAGATCACGTCTAAATTTATATGTAGAATTTTATTTTGAAGGGTCTTAACAAAACTGACAGCGCCAAAATTGTTGTTGCTATCTCGTTTTGGCATTTGGCATTGGAAAAAGATGCCTAAATTAACTAAGTTGTGTTAAGGCGAAATTTACACCATCAAACGTAATTTAATATGTATAACTAACTTCTAACGCTACTTATAAGCGACTGACGCGAGAGTGCGCGGCACGTGTTAGCTAGCGCGAACTGGTTTATTCCGGTTTTAGTCACAACTGATGTATCTATACCTTAACCCGTATCTCGGACACGGTTCGTTTCAGCGTTCGGCACTGGGTTTTCTGGCGGCTTCGGTACCAACACGTCGAGTACGGGCGGCCTGTTCGGCGCTAACAGCACGTTCGGGAAGCCGCCGACCTCGCAACCGACCTTCGGATTCAACACGCAGCCCACACTTGGTAACTAATTCAACATAATATTTTTTTTTTATATATTGTAAACAAGGCAAATGCCTCGACACACTTTGAGGCTGTGGGTCCTTTGGTTATTGTCCCAATTGGTACTTATCTTAATATTTTTATGCGCTTCATACTAGCATTTATGTATATCTATATTGCTGTTATCATCATCCCCAGTCCATATCATCCCCACTACAGGGGCACGGACCTCCGCTGATCAGGAGGGGATCAGACCGTAGTCTACCGCGCTGGCCTAGTGCGGGTTGGTAGACTTCACATACCCATGCGGGTGTGCAGGTTTCCTCACGAAGTTTTCCTTCTCCGTTGAGTACATTGGTGTCTACAATGTAGATCGTACATGAATTACAAATAATAACTCAGTAGTACGGGACCGGGATTCGAGCCCACGACCCTTCGATCGTAAGCCGTGTCTTTAGACACGGCTATGGTGGCTATGGTGGTGTAGTGGTTTTAACCACTACACCACCATTGTAATTGCTGTTATAAAATTGTTAAATGTCAAATTGGTTAAACCAAAAATTTAAAAAACTACTCACAACGACTAATTAAGGGCTTCTGAAACCAAATCTGCCGATATTTGTTTGTTTGTTCGAGCTTCACACTAAAATCAGCGGGTAGAGTTTGATTAAAGTTTTACCGTCTTAAAAGTTTATACTACTATTCCGATATAAATATTGGACTATGTTTCATCAAAATTGATTCAGCAGAATTGAAGATACAGCTTGATCCCTGTTTCAGTAGCCGCCGTTAAGGTGCGAGGGCTCAAGTAAAAGTGGTTCTAATACTTTTTATATAAATCTATGATCGTTTCGGGATTTCCCATGCAGCGGATAATCGACATTCAAGCTAGTAGAGCTAGTATTATTTAAGTGTCGTGCCTCGCGTGTTCCCACCGCCCACCTCATTCGTTTCGGCTTGTGACCTGTGGCAGGCGGCGGTCTGGGCGCCGGGCTGGGCGCCGGCGCGTTCCAAGCGAAGCCGGCCGCGCCCGCGTTCGGCGCTTTGGGCACCACCAACATGTTCCAGCCCGCCGCACAGAACGCCACATTCAAAACTGGTACGTACCGACATCATCAGCCCCGGTCCATATCGTACTGTGTCTGGCACTAATTCACGTCATGTTTATTCCAGGCCTGGAGGGTGGCCTAGGTGGTGGTATGTTCGGCAACACGTCGACGCTGGGAAGCTCCGGGCTTGGCCTGGGCACTCTCAATTCGAACACCAACCTGATGGGCAAGTGAGTATAATGTTTCAGCACGGTGAGGGGTTGCTAGATTAAAAGAAGAAAAAAATTATGATGGCAATGTATATGACAATGATCACGACCTACACTACTGTCACAAGAAAATGACTATTGACTTTTTACGTTGATTTTTTACAGTTATATTTTACATACATACATACACACTGATTTCCCATATAATCCCTATAAAATGGCGGCCTCGTGGCTCGCCACCCGACACGTCTCGTTGCCCGCGGAGGCGAAATGTGGGCTGCAGATAGTCACTTTGCTACATTAAACAATTATAGCAGGTGGAAAGAAGTGGTCTCTGCCTACCCCAATGGGAAAGAGGCGTGACTGTATGTATGTATGAAGTACTATGGTCTCTGCCTACCCTTAAGGGATATCGGCGTGAGTGTATGTATGTATGTATGTCTACCATTTTTTTATACAATATTTATTTATTTCAGTATGGGAGGCGGCGCCAGTGTGCACGAACAGATGTTGACGCTCGCCGCGCGCCCCTACGGGGACTCCCCGCTCTTCAAGGACCTGCTGCCCGACACCGGTGAGTGCGCACTGTCGTCCTACTAACAACCGATAGTAACGTTATTAATACAGACACTTCTTAACTTAAACATAAGTCCTGAAAAAGATAACCAGACAAGTTAATAATTTAATATTTCAAGGTACTGAGACAATTTTCGAAAAAAAAAAACAATATTTTGTATGAATATGCACAAATTTATAACTTACCCGAGAACATCAAAGAGATTTATTTATTCTTGAAATAAATTCTATATGAACAAATTTTAAAGCCTTTTCTCAAACATAACATGAAATACTTTCTATTTTAAAGTAGCTAAGCCAAATTTGAAAAATATTACATATATCATTGAGATAGATTTGCGTGTTTTGACATTTAATCATTGAATGTTAACCTATGCTAATTTTGATAGTTCTCCTATCGTAAACTAAAATGGGGCAGTGTGGTGGTATTCCTACCTTCAAGTTATTTTATTAATTATGTTAAAAATATCTAACCATAAATGAAGCTCGCATCGCAAAGTGACTAAAGTTTCAGATTAACTTTAATTTTCAACATTTAGTGATACAATGTACTAAAGTTGATAAATAAATATAATTGTATGAGGACTAAGAATCGACTTTAAAACAGTATTTAAACACTACATAAAAGATTTGAGATCAATGATGCCATTTTGGAAAGAGCGGTCACAATGCGTTCTGTACTCGGGTTTTGACATTGCGCTTCCTGACTTATTTGCGCGAATAATTGGATTCAGTTGGTGGCTAATTTAATATAGTCTGCCGCTCACTAAATTAGTTTGCTTTTAATTTGTACTAAATTTGCGTGGTGCATATACATGCAACCTTTGTGTCGTCAATCGAATTAAAACACACTTCCTTGTTGAGCTCTTCTAGCACGCAACAAAATTGGTCCTTCGAGCCGGATTCCTTAATTTAGTAAGAGAAAAACGTTTGTTACAGCGACTAAAGCTGAAGACGTCCTGAAGCCTACGAACCCGGCGGCGGTGAAAGCCGTGCTGGACGGCTCCAACAGTTCTGCCTACCGAGTCACCTCACCCACTACCACACGGCTCAAAGTACACCCGAGGAGTGCGCTCTCGAACGACAAGGTCTGTTGGAAATTGACTAGTTAAAGGTATAAGATATATGAATGTATACGATTATCAACAATTTTTGCCTTCTGGAACTACCACATAATATGCACACATATATATATATACATTAAAGGTTGTGTGGCGTCGACACGATAATAGCGTTACTGTATCTCAGAGGTCCCCAGACCTTTTTCTCATAGACCACTTTCAAAATTCAGCTGGTTCCGGTGGACCCCCTGCAGCTATATTTCTATCATATTCCCAAAACTTGACAAAAAATGTGAAGATTAGATCTAACCATGGAAATTTGCGTACGCCAACATAGACCCCTGTCGAGTCTCCCGTGGACCCTTGGGGGTCCACCTGGACCACTTTGGAAACTGAGGCTCTGTCCCATCGCACGGATGCTGTGAGAACCGACTGAGAGATGTATCAGGATAATGGGCAGCACTGATATTCTGTTCAACCAAAATCTAGTACGATCTCCAAGACGGCTGCCAAGCGTGGAGATTATGGCTAATCCCCCCTTTTTAAGGTGGAGGCACATGGCCAGCGGTGGGCTTCCACAGAGTATTGATGATGATAAGCATTAAACACACACCACACATACAGACAACTTAAAAATATTACCACGGGAAATAGCAAGTGTATTATAATGACATTTAAATTATGATGTTAAAATGTATGTTAAGCGAATAATAAAATAATAATAATAATGGCAAAGGAGCTGACAGGCAATGTGGGTCTGATGTAAATATATATAATTATGACAATGGTAACATAATAATTTTATAATATTTAATAATATTTGAAAATATTTGTACGCCATGTTGGCATAACATAGCGAACTTTAAAACAAAATCCATCTTGTTCTTACTACCTATGTTGAACAAATAAGAATGAATTGAATTGAATGACTGTATGGATGGCGCAGTGGTTTAAGCGTCCACTGCGCTGTCCCGTATTGTGGGTTCGACTCCCAGACGGAACAACAACTTTGTGTAATCCACAAATTGTTGTTCCGAGTCTGGGTGTTCTGTGTTTTCGTTATTTGAATGTTTGTGAAGTCCCCGCGACATAGGAATTAATCCTAATGCGGGAGTTGTCTTTAAAAAAAATATATATACATGATGCTAGTATGAGTGAAAGACTTTTATTAGGTCTTTGGATTAGGCTTCGTAATACCTTTATACATACCTCACAATATGAATACGGTGGAAATGCATTCCTTATGGAGTATCTGTGGAGTTACCCTGAGTGATCGATTGAGGAATAGCGTGATAAGGGATCGGTGTAAGTTGAAGTATGATGTGACAAGGATCGAGAAAGGAATGCTCCAATGGTTTCGTCATTTAGAAAGAATGAGTGAGACTCGATTGACAAAACGGAAATACCGGGCAAATGTGAGTGGAAGTGTCGCAAGAGGGCGCCCAGGAAAAACTTACCTTGAACATATCAACAACTTGTTTCAAAAAGGTCAAATTCGTAGCACCCTGAATCGACGAAAGTGTATGAAAAGATGTATGAATGTGAATGAGGCGGGAGAAGTGTCAAGATTATGGTATATTGCGAACTGTTTTCACTGCCTACCCCTATGAGATAGCAGTGTGATGTATGTACATATCTTTCAAAATGTGAAGTAAAAGAAGATTTTCCTTTATTTTATGATTTTGTTCTCCATCAGAAATCTCTGTTCGACGGCTTAGAAGAGTCAGATCCAAGTTTAGACGATAAATTGTGCTTGAAGCCGAGCCGCAAGCGCCTGGTGCTGCGGCCGAACCAGCGCGCGGCCGCCGCCAACGACTCCGTGGAGCACGTCAGTCACACTAACAGGTAGGTTCCTACGAGTTCTATTCAGTGTCTTCATTAGTGGGACGAACGACTTACTGCTGGTGTAAATTCTGCTGTGACACAACTAAATTTAGGCTCGCTCTATCTTTCTCTAATGCCAAACGCCAAAACGAGATAGCTACAATTTTGATGCTGTCAGTTTCGTTTAGGAACGTTAAAATTAAAAGATTTAGACGCGACCGCGGAACATACCGACTAAAGGTACGCAAAAACGTTTAACAGAAAGGTGGGTTGGTACTAACTAAAAATGTTTGCTATCTCGTTTTGGTGTTTGGCATTAGAAAAGGATAGGCTAAATTTAGTTTGTTGTTTTACATCACAACTGACACTATTGTTAAACAATTTTAACATTGTGCGTGCTTGTGTTTTTAAGCGTACTATTTAAAGAACTGTTCAATTAAAACGACTTTAGTTGTATATATGGTCGAAAAACAACTTCGTAACACCCTTGAACGATGAAACTGTGTGAAAAATGTATGAATGTGGATGAGGCGAAGTGCCAGTATCGTAATATGTGGCGAACTGTGGGCTCTGCCTACATAAAATACGTTTGATGGTTTGCCTTAACACAACATAGCTAAATTAGGGATCTTTTTCTAATGCCAAATGAGATAGCAACAATTTTGGCGCTGTCAGTTTTGTTTAGTCACGTCAAAATTAAAGTTGCACATACAAATTTAGACGTGATCTCGGAACATGCCGATTAAAGATACGCAAAACGCAACATTTTATGTGCCTTTTGACAGAAATGAAGGTTAATACTCGTTAAAAATGTTTGCTATATATATATTATTTGCTATATATAATATTAATATATTTAATATTACATTTAATATGTATAACATTAAGTATCAACCTATAAAAATATAATATTTATTTACTAGCTTTTGCTCGCGGCTCCGCTCGCGTGAATGTGCGTTTTTCGGCTACATAGGAAATCTCAAATCGATCATAGATTTATATAAAAAGCAATTCACCACTTTTACTTGAGCTCTCGTTCCTAACGGCGGTTACGAAAACAGGGATCAAGGTGTATCTTCAATTCTACGAGACCGATTTTGATGAGACATGCCGCGCAGTATTTAAGTCGGAATAGTACCCTCAAGACTGTAATAGTTTGATCAAAATCTACCCGCTGCCTTTTGCGTGAAGCTCGAACAAACAAACATCGATGGATTTGTTTTCAGAAGTTTTTAATTAGTCGATCTGAGTAGTTTGTTTTTAAATATCTTTGATTTTTGAAAATTTGATATTTAAGATTTTATTAATAGTGTGATGCGCGGTTCGTTGACCTTGACGTTATCGCGCATGGGCCGTAACCGGTGAAGATACCTAAAGCTAACGTATTTCCTATAATGAACTGTAGAGCTACAACATAAGGTCGAAAGTCCACTGACGGTTGGACTTGTTTACTAAACACGTCGTGTTTACGCCATATTTTCCCACGGTTTCCTGCGAATCCCCGATTGTTCTCGAAGCCTGGGCGCAGGCTATAAATACCCACGATGCATTCGCAGCGGGTGAGTTAGTTTACAACTAGCGATTGGAACAATTCGGAGCGAACAAAGGCGAAAGGGAACTTGGACGAATACCTGCCTGTACTACGGTTACTGAAACTCACTCTGCGATTGGAAAACGTTATCTACGAAAGCTTTCGACGAATATTTGCTTGGACAATAGTTACTGATTGTACTCTGCGACTCGAATACCTCTTTCTTCGTAAATAAATCGATATTTTCACGCAAGTGGCTTTTAATTTACCCCCGACCCGTAACAATAGTATAGATTTATTTATCTACTGACCTTACACTACTACAAACAGAGTAACGTCTCCCTTTAAATTATTAAATGTTAACCATTGTATGTTAACAATTGTCGTGTTTATGTCATGCTCAAAATCTGTGGTCACACTATCGTCAATAAACAGAACAGTACTATCATCAGCGAATAGAGTTATATGGTGGTGAGTAGCTTGTGGTAAATCATTAACATAAATGAGAAACAACAGAGGCCCAAGTACACTACCCTGTGGAACACCATAAAGAGCAGTTCTGGGACTAGACATGTATATAACTTTAGTTTTTGTTTTCCGATATAACCTTTTAATTTGTGTAATTTGCTTCCGATTTTTGACATGTCTACAGAAAATGTTATTAAAAAAAAAATACTTCCTACTGGATCGTTTATAGGTCGATAGAGGAACCACCGTCTCGTGAACCGCAACGAACGTCTCCCAACGACAAGGAGAACGAAGGGAAGCCGCGCGCCGCTAACGACGAGATGGACAGAGAGCGGAGACAAGTGGACGTGTCCGGCGTCAACGGTGAGATTGTTGCATTACACGCGGTATTTTATAATATGTACTTTATAGATATTGATGGTAATTCTGCGGTAACAGAACTTAACTAAATTTAGTCCGTCCCTATCTTTTTCTAATATCAAACGCCAAAACGAGATGGCTACAATTTGAGCGCTGTCAGTTTTGTTTAAACACGTCAAAACTAATAAATTTAGACGTGATCTCGGAACATGCCGACTAAAGATACGCAAAAACGCGACATTTTTTTGTACCTTTTGACAGAAATGTAGGTAGGTACTCGCTAAAAATGTTCGCTATCTCGTTTTGGCGTTTGGCATTAGAAAAAGATAGGGAGGGACTAAATTCAGTTAAGTTCTGTTACTACAGAATTACCACCATTATGACGGCTTGACGGTAGATGTCGGGACATTGTATATACGCTAAGTCGCTATCAAACTTCATGCGCGTGATTCAGACTTCTAATGTCGTCACTTCAGTATTGCGCCATCTGTTGAGGATGTGTGGTACTATGTAGTGAAGTAGATCGCCACAGATCTACGACTTAGCCTGCATGGTCACATCATTAGGCTACAACTGCAACCAGTTATTATTTATATTAATATTTCATTCATTCGATCATTCATTCGTTACAGGTGCAGAAGCCAGCTCGGATAGACAAGGCAGTTGGTACGTATAACTATCTATTTAGAACACGAGATAGCTGGTTTTCATTCATCTGTTATCTTCACTGGCAGCTCGTTCGAGTTTACCACTGAACTAAAATATAATATCCATAAAATTGATGCTATCTACTCCATAAAATTGATCTTGGCGTTATCTCCAAATTTTCTGCTAAAGTCTACCATATCTGTGGTCATCAAGACCGCTCATTTGGATTGTTTGCTTTGATTTCCGCCACGTAATGCCGATGCATGTTGGTGTTAAGCACGACCCGCGACCTAAAAGGTCGTGGGTCCGATCGGACCACCTGGGCTATTTTAAACTCATGTGTAGTCTACATTGTAGACACCGATGTACTCAACGCAGAAGGAAAACTTCGTGAGGAAACTTACGTGCCTGCATGGGTGTGTGAAGTGTATCAACACGCACCAGGCCAGCGTGGTAGACTACTACGTAATCCGCGTCCTGATGAGGGGAGAGCCGTACCATTGTAGCGGGGATGTTGATGAATGCTGATCGTGCAACTGATTTCCGCCAAATAAAGTCAATTTCGATGCGTATTTCAGCAAGATATCGTCTGTTTTACTATACAAATCTAAACGACGTCATTTTTCCAAGTATTCGCGACAATTATAGCATGTCTTCCGCCTAACAATGTTATATTTAGCAGTGTTGCTTCAGTGAGACCGACACGAGACTCGATAAATCTGTCGTGATTTTAATAAATCGGGTTTTAGTGTTGGTATAGTTCTCACATACTCGGTCATACGCTTACTAGAAGTGTCGCGATCCTTGCAAGCCCTAATCACTACTTATCGAACTAGGTTCTGTAAGATAAGTGGTGTGTATCAAGTGACAAAGTTCGGTTGTACAGTGTTTATATAGAACTAGCTTTTGCCCGCGACTCCGCCCGCGTAAATGTCGGTTTTCCGCAACATGGGAAATCCCGACACAATCATAGATTTATATAAAAAAAAAACTACCACTTGACCTCTCGTACCTAAGCGGCGGCTACTAAAACAGGGATCAAGCTGTATCTTTAATTCTAATTCTGGATCGATTTTGATGAAACATGCCCCGTTAATTAAGTCGGAATAGTACCTTTAAGACTTAATAGTTTAATCAAAATTTATCCACTGATTTTTGCGTGAAGCCCGAACAAACAAATAAACATCGACGGATTCGGTTTCAGAAGCCCTTAATTAGTCGATGCGAGTAGTTTATTTTTAAATATCTTTGATTTTTGAAAAATTTACATTTAACAATTTAATAATAGGATAGACGAGCTAAAACCCGCGGCTTCGCTATGTAACGGCGATGATAACCAGCCCCCCTAGCCAAGTTGATATTCGACAATCGTTATCGCTGATAGAAACGAGAAATGTATTGGAATGACACTTCTATTTGATAAGCCACGCGTGACTTATCGATTAGAAATGTCATTCCAATACATTTTTTCCTTTCTATCAGCGATAACGATTGTGTAATGTCAACTTGGCTAGGGGGGGCTGGGCCGTCTTAAGCATATTCGGCGCCGGAGTGCGAAAGTCAGCTCAGCTCGCGTGGTCTCACTGTAGTGGGTACCTGTCGAAATTTATGGCGGTCGGCTTACACCCCCTAGGACTGCGCCCGGGTGCACCGCACCCCTTGAACCCCTGGGTACAGACGGCCCTGATGATAATAATTCATATGCTATCTCCATTGTTGATGTCGTATCTATTTTTATGCCAGTCTTGTAAGCAAGAACTGCCTGTTTTTTTGCCACTAGTGTTTATTATGTATATCCTTCAAATAACGTCATCTTTGTCTTTGTGATCTGGCCCAGTGGCGTCTGTTACACTTTCTATTTCCTCCATGTGACGTGACCGGTCTCTCAAACCCTGATACTTATCCAGTTGCGTTGTATTTCAGGTTGAGTTCTTCGAAGTCGCCGTGGAACGAGAAGGAAAAGTCCATAGATAATGAGCCAACACCGAGGATATACCCAAATATAGGTAAGTCAAGCACGACTGAACGGAGCCGGGGTACACTCTAGGCATGAAGGCACTTCACCATCCTCTTCGGTGACGTTGTAAATGCCTCACGGCTAACAGCAACCCTCATTTTGGAAAAAAAAGGAGAGGTAGTTAAACAAAAAGCACTATGTGACGCTGACATCATAATACCGTCACTACGTCCCTCCCCGTGTATGCTGAGAGGACCAGCTGAGTGATGTTGTGACGTTGACGTTGAGGGTTAAATAAAAATTATTTCCCCTGCGCTGTCAACGAGTTTTAATATAATAATGAAACTAAAGTTAACGTCAACATAAAATAAATTAATAAAAAGGGGTTCTTAAATGCCCATCCGAAATCCTAATACCGATGTTAGGCGGTACTCTCCTGAGACGAGTCGAACTCCGCTGGTCTGGGTGTTGTTGTCTTCAGAAGTGGTGTGCCAATAAGAAGTAATTCATATCTCTATCCATCGTCGCCTTAGTATTTGATGGATAAATTGTAATTACAGCGTAGAACTTCAAATGTTCGTTCTATTACCGTTCTAAATATACCATCTTATTTTCAAAATGTGACTCTCTATTGGTTTTTTTAGCGATCATTTTGAATTTCCGACAGAGACGATTTGTACTCTCGCTTGTCTATAACTTGTCTGGTCAGTGGTCTGAATTTGACCCCCCCCCCCCCCTGAGGTACAACGTATCGTTCGTCGATTCGAGAGTACAACATGCCTTCGAACTGGTCTTGTTATATATCCCATTTTTTTTTTGCTTCAGATAAGGACCTGCCCACCCAAACCGAGAGACGAGCCAGTTGGTAAGTTAGGACTCCCACCACATAAACGCTATTAATATTGTACTAGGTGTGATGCAGCCCCATCATTAAAATGCCGATCACGTGGTGAAAAATCACGTGTGAAAGGTGTTTTAGTAGCCATTCACGCGTTTGAGCGGGAAATATTGGTTAGCCGATAAAAAAAAATAACTCACAAATTCAAGTCTAGTTAATGATTACGTCAGTGTTGCCAGGTATTTTTTGAAAGCCTTTAAATAGATAAAAGATATGGTGCCGAATCAGTGAAATTCCGTAGTTTTAAAAATCGTTATTAATAACCTTTTTAAACAGGAACTGGTTCTACAGAAATTTATAGATTTAGTAATGCTTGATTATATATACAATTGGTAAGGCTCAAAATAACGAAGTATCCATCGTCATAAAAACATTAATAAAAAAAAAAACACATTGCCAACAATTAAATAATCCACCAAGGACCTTCTGTCTTTCCAAAACCAAAAATTCTCTATCTTCACTGATCACCACCCCCTAAGTTTATGACACTTTCATAACTGGATACTGGCAGAATGGTACCAAATTGGTTAAACGCCATAAACCAAGAAAGAAGAAGAAATATAATCCAGGACAATTCCGTAGCGTGACATGTGTGCGTGTGTTAATGCATCAGGTTAACAACGAAGCCTCTCCGCAAACCGCTGGTGACTAACCCCGACGCCGTCGAGAACTCGGTGAGAGAGCTGGGCGTGAGGCGCGAGCGCTCGCGTGACAAGGAGAACATAGACACACTGTCAGGTAAGTGTTACTGCGGTATTATCTTTTCTATCTATATATAATACTGTTATCAAATTGTTAAAATTCAAATTTTCAATAATCAAATATATTTAAAAACAAACTAAATACTACGCGCCCCGTCTGTTCCACACCGTGTTGTGTCGCACGAACGCCGGGGAGCGCGCTCCTCTCCGTAGACTAATTGTCACGTATAACACACACTTTCATAATTTCGATATTTTTTCACTTTCACTTTCAAAATTTAAAAAATTAGCTACCTCTATTATGAGCCATTCGTTGTAATTTTCTCTGTATACATTTTTTTAATTTTTCATCACCAATCTTCACCGCGCGCGCTTTTTACCTTCATTTGTTTTTTCCATAATTACTCTGTGGACATTAGTGTGGGTTATACATTCACTCAATATTTCTTGTATTTGTTATTTTAGTAATAAACAATGTATAACTGTTTGATGTCCTGAATAAATAAATAAATAAATATAATACTAAATGTTCTCCATCCAAAGATTGTCTGGAAGAGATCG
>WUAW01038334.1:17146-29478 GCA_017165845.1 Thaumetopoea pityocampa | reverse complement strand
TGCAATGAGGAACTTTAATACTTTTGAACCTTATAAAATAGCGGCGTCGTGGTTCGCCACCCGACACGTCTGCCCGTGGAGGCTAAATGTGGGCTGCGGATAGCCATTTGTTACATCAAACGATCGTAGCAGGAGGAAGGAAGTGGTCTCTGCCTATCCCAATGGGAAAGAGGCGTGACTGTATGTATGTATGTATGTAGTATGTGCCATGGTCTCTGCCTACCCTTATGGGATACCGGCGTGATTGTATGTATGTATGTAATTGTGCGATCTCCGAGACATCTGTCAGGTGTGAGGGTCACAGTATATACTTACTTTTTATAGAGGAGGCTTATATGGCTCATATTTGGTCACGGGCTGATAATGATGATGATGAACTATAATTGTACTAGCTTTTACCCGGGGTTTCACTTGCGTTGATGTCCTTATATGTCATATGGCTCATATTTGGTCACGGGCTGATAATGATGATGATGAACTATAATTGTACTAGCTTTTACCCGGGGTTTCGCTTGGGTTGATGTCCTTATATGTCAGGTACAACGTTGAAAATACAATTATTTGATAACTGTAAATTATTCTATCCCTAGGGAACGGTTTTTTTTCCGGGATAAAAGACACCCCTGATAATAGGCGTACAAAATTTCATGATGATCAGTTCAGTAGTTAAGGCCTGAAAGCGTAACAAAGGAAAAAACCTACATTCACATTTATAATATTAGTATGTAAACCAGTTGAGGCGTAGCACCAGGATAATAGATACTACCAGTACCCTGTGACTCAACAAACATCAAGCACAATTTCCAATACGCCAGTCAAGCGAGAAATCTACGGCAAGCCCTTGGTTTATGAAGGAAGCCTGCGTTTAGCAATTGACTTTAAAGCTGTTGAAAAAGTAGTATATGTTTTCATACAAATTATAAACGGGAAAGCTAACTTTGTTCGACCACGTTAAGTCATAGCACTCATAGCAGAACTATTGGGTATATTCACACCTAAGCCACTACCTCCAGCGTCTACAACTGCCAGGGCGACAGCAGCACTGTTTAATATCGACTATCTCTGCTTGTATAGTTCCCCGTAAAATATTACGTAAAATCCGCTTTTGAAAATAAAGTGGGTTCGGTGAAAATTTGCCATTGGAAAAACTTTTTTTTTGTAATAGCCAACGCAGTGTTTTAAATTTTTAATTAATTTTCGATTTTATCTAAAAATGATTTAAAATCAAGTTTACAAGATAACATTGTATTTATAAGCATTTAAAACACATGTCATTACGCTTACTTCATCTTGATATTCAAATATGCTGTGTTATTGATCATTTTTAATTCAATTAAGTTTTTCTTTCTGTTTTCAGGATGTGTTTAGGCAATCTGATATTGTCAATAATCCATAATAAACCTTTGAAAGCACTGATCATTTTCAAAATTATCGAAGTCTTTAATTCTCTCTCGCACCCTAACCAAACTATTGGATTTTCAAAAAAAAGTCTGCGCTAATCATAATCAGTATGATTGTTGGTTTCGGTGAAGGAATGCATCGCGAGGAAACCATATTTGTACTCGACGTATGACAATAGGCTCAAGATTTCAGCAGAATTTGAGTGTTGAACAAACGTATGCCTCTTAACCTTTACGGGAAGACTTAAGAATAAAAATATGTTCACAGTGCACTAATTAATATAATATATATAAAAATGTGTCAATTCGTATGCCAACGTTCGACTCGTACGAAAACATACAATAAATAAACATGATCTTGTATTGCATCACGTTTAATTCTGTGTGCACGAATCTTTCGCACTGTGTGGTTTTCCACAAGCAGCCATCTATCTAAGTTCTTGAAGTTCGTTTTTATTTGTCATATAAGATCTTAGTTTACAAGCTTTATCTTACTTTACAATATCTAGACAACGCTCCTTTGGAGGGTCACATTTGAAGTGTTCAGAGCTTCGTTAGTAAAAATATTGTTGAAAAAAAAATGAGAGTGCATGTGTACTTGTAAACTTAAAGTTTTTAAACTTTCTTAGTAAATCAACTTAAAAGATAGAAAAAAATTGAAAAATTAAATATTTTTTGCTTTTGGAATGATCATGGTTGACAGTGTTCACAGATGCAGTCGGAGGCATTTAATATTTACAATGCGTTCCATCGTGAGTGACTAACGATTTTGTTGGTGATGTGAGTAGAGCAAGAAAATACGTAATGGGAGAAGTTCCAATATTCTAACGCTCTGTCTCCGACTGCGTTTGTAAATACTGTCAACCATGATCATTCAAAGACAAATAATATAATCATTCAAAGAAAATATTTAATTTTTTAACTTGTTTCTATCTTTTCAGTTCATTTCTTAAGTTTGAAAATTTTAAACTTATAATTTTTCACGCAGTCGAAATTTTTGTTTTTATCTTGAAAGGTGTTTTTATTTAATTTTTTTAGCATTTCTCATTCCAAATTATATTTAAACACTTAAACTTACTATACATTTTTGTTAGCCATTTATAAAGCCCTTAATTGTGCCCCACTCGATTTGTCACCAAAAGCCGGCCATTTTAACTTTTTATAATTTTGAGATACCCAGTGTCACTCTCACAATTAAGGCGAATCTAATGACACCTCTCACTCTAAAATTCATCAAGTCCTTTAGGCTACAGAATATCTCAAAGAAATATACATACACTCAAAAAACATAACACTCCCTCTGGGGGAGTCGGGTAATAATTAAATGAACTTTTGCTACTGGCTACAAACTTACTTGATGATTTTATTGGAAAAATTGCACTGAAATTAGTGTATTTAATTCAAATTTGATAATCTGTCATTATATATTTCTTTTATTCGCACTAGTGACTCATCTAATTTTTCTTTCTTTAATTCTTTAAAGAAAGAAAAATTAGATGAGTCACTAGTGCGAATAAAAGAAATATATAATGACAGATTCTTTTATTCGCACTAGTGACTCATCTAATTTTTCATTTAAATATCGCATTTAATTAGTAGAAACCAACTCGAATTCAAAAACCGCATATAAAAATATACTATAACCAAATGGAATATATTATACAAGCTCCACATTATATTATTATTATGTATGTCAAACAACATAAATATCGGGCCAATAGTGAACCGGACTTTTATGAGGCATGCGTGGGGACAAAGCCAACACGTAGAGGCCCTTTTGACAATTTAATATGACATGTAATGTGACACCATCCGACGATTATCACTGTGTGCACTATATGAATGCACGCGAGGACAATCCCCGGTCAGTGCAGGGCTATTATACGAAAAGGGGACTAAAAATGGCTGGGCTATTGGGTTAATATACTAGTGTACAGGGTACTCAGGACTATGGAGGGGACTATGGCGTCTGCCCGACACAATGTTGGAAAAATGGATAAAATGGGCTGGCGGTGTCTCGCTACCCTAATACATTAATGGGTCCCCGAAACGAGACAAAAGGGCAACATTTGAAGAGTGGCTTAAGGGCGGAGAGGTGTCACTAGGCTTTAAACTGTACGATCACTTGCATCCTCAGAGGGTCCCATCACGTACTGCCCACTCACCACTTACGTTCCACATCCACCCTCGAGCATAATGCTCTCGCGACTCCACTCTGGCCGGCCAATAAAGGCAAGCCAGAGGTGAGGGATCTGTTCCTTGTCAGTTTTCACTCTAGCCGGCCAGTTAAACCAAGCCGGAGATGAAAAACAGGACCTTCCCCGGGATCCGGGTCCGTGGGTTCGCTACACCCAACAGCTCGCCACGAGCTGCCCTGCGGGCTTATTATTATTATTATGAAATTGAATTATAATAAAATTGTGACTAACATTGAAAAGAGATCGTATGTTTTCAAGGCAATAAGCCTGTGAAAACTTTATCCTAGTCAACATGGTAATCGTCGGATTAACATCAAAACTCCTGAGTTCAAAGAAACAATAAAATGAGATACACTATATTTTATTGACTTGTGAAAATTATATAACTACGCCAGACAAGGCTGTTTGGGCTTGGATCCCTTTGCCATCTTTTTCATAAGGAAAACTTAAAAAATATGTGTTTATGAAAGGATGATGTCGACGGTTGAAGAAAGGTAATAAGCGACATTTTAGTCGTAAATCTATGCTATTATAAAATCGTTAAATGTGAAATTTTCAATAATCGCAGATGTTTAAAAACATACTCGGATCGTCAGTCGATGTTTGTTTGTTTGTTCGGGCTTCACGCAAAAAGCAGCGAGTTGATTTTTGTTAAACTGTTCTATAACAGTTAAGACTATTCTTAAAGGTACTATTCCGACTTAAATAATGCGGCATGTTTCATCAAAATCGTTTCAGTAGAATTGAAGATACAGCTTGATCCCTGTTTTAGTAGCCTCAATTAAGGAGTGAGAGGTCAAGTAAAAGTGGTTCTTAAGCTTTTTTATATAAATCTATGATTGTGTCGGGATTTCTCATGTGGCGAGAAACCGACATTTATGCGGGCGGAGCCGCGGGCAAAAGCTGGTGAGTTATTTATGCCATCCTACTTAAAAATGTCCGCTTTTTCAAATGCGCTTACTTCCATGTTTCTACAGTGACTTTCGCCATTTATGCCCAAGTAAAAAACTCAATCAATTAGTTGATCTAATTAAGATCAATTGATCTAAGCGGTATAAAACCACATAAAACAACGTCGAATCAAATAAATAAATGCTTTGCCAACTAATGCGTTTATTTTCTTGATTCTACAGCATTTTCCATTTTTTTTAAGACAACTCCCGCATTAGGAATAATTCCTGTATCGCAGGGACTTTACAAACATTCAAATAACGAACACAAAGAACACCCATACTCAGAACAACAATTTGTGGATTACACAAAGTTGTTATTCCGTATGGGGATCGAACCCACAACACTCGACAGCGCAGTGGAGAAGCGACCACTTAAGCCATTGCGCCATTCGTGCAGAAAATTTTCACTATATTATGACAATAAATAAAAAAAGTTACGTCCATTTTTCTGTAGTTTCAAACTTTAAACTGCTCTCATGAACAATTTGATTTTTATCGCTTATACCCATGGAGTTTATATAGCTTATATATGTATACTCTAAGCTATACCCTATTGCCTTTCAACCGTCGATGTATGAGTGTCAATTCTTATATGGGATTTATACTACAAGTGTAAAGTTACATAGTTTTTTTTTTCAATTATTAGTTTGTTATTCGTCTGAATGTAAATAAAAACTTACTGGGGCTCTTGCCAGTTGTTCACAAAACGTATGTAAACACAGAATAAAATAAACGTGACGCAACTGATACACACTTCGCTGGAGAAACGTCTAGAACAAATCCAAATTTAAATTCGTAGATTTCATTCTATTATATTATTTTGAATTTTGTTCGAATCACAATTTAAAATTATCCTTATAAATTTTTAGTGTGTGAATTTTAATAATAAATATTCATTGTAAATTCTGTGTTATATTTATGTGTGAATATTGTAATATTTTGAGGTATTTTTTTACTCGTGATTGAATAGAGATTATATAGGCGTTTGTTTGTTTGTTTGTATCTACCAAATCCAATTTTCAGTAAATCTATCGGTCCGATTTCAATGCATACTTAATCAACTACTATAGCTAGCTCAAAATATATAGATAGTTTTATCCGGACATTGAAAATTATATTTGTGGCTGTTTCACAAATTTTGAAGACCACACGGCATGATAATAGCATCACTCAGTTTCATTCGTTAAGTGCCACGAAAATCGGTTAAAGAATAGACCGGTTACAGGTTAAAAGATAGACCACAATAAATGTCAGTTGAATATCAAATTCTGTGATTTAACTAACATTTATTGTGATCTTCAAAACAACTGGTAAATCCCCCCCCCCCCCATTTTATGGAAGAGATTTAGACTGAGATTTAGATAGTATGTACCAACAAAAATAAGAAGTCACCCTTTCGTTTCACCGACTCATAAAACTAGTCAAACGTGGCGGAGCAGACAGGGTCGGATTTCGTTGCGTGAAAGTAAATGTAATAAAATTAACATAGACACACAGTTCCTCGTTCTCATTCATAGTTCATCATTCCTACAGTTGCTAAACTCAAAATACATATTATATTTATTCGAGCTAACTTTCGATTAATGTTCTTTAGATTCTGCTTTAAATATTTTTCGGAATTTTCTACTCCATAGCTTAAAATTCAGAGCGGGCACACTTTACGATTTATAAGAGCATATCTGACCAAATATTGAGTTTTATAAAATATATTCTTGAATAGAGATTTCATACCTACTGTTTTTGAAAACCTATGCGAAATTGAGCAAAAAAATAAGGACCGGACACTTTTTGTACACTTTCTAGTTTAAATCGTCGAATGTCTTTCACATTTATCGCAACATTCGCCATCTTATAATATGTCATCTTTCCCTTAAATACACGATAGGTTAACCTCCAGTTTTGCGGCGCAGCGGTGGTAAAAGATTGGGGACCCTTGGTTTAAAATATAAAAATATCTGTACAAGCGTTATTGAACGACCTGACAATAATATAGTATAGGACTACAGGAGAAAAAAGATTTTATTTGTGTGCGTGTAAAGTCGCCAAATCAGATAGTGAGAGATAAAATGAACAGCGTTTTTTTTTGTAAGCAACATCGGGGTCATATCTAAAAAAGTTGTAAGTGATGGATGGTTACGAGCAATCTCATCCGTTCCCCTCGGCTATTTGTCGCTGATCCATCAGCATCTCGATGTGACTAACGGCACAGGTGGCGTTCTGTTCGCGGAAATATTATTTGCACCGACATAATATTATTTGCACCGACATAATATTATTTGCACCGACATAATATTATTTGCACCGACATAATATTATTTGCACCGACATAATATTATTTGCACCGACATAAATGTGGATCAACTTTGCAATCCCTTGAGCTATATCAGCGATTCTAGTTCTTTTTCGGATTATCTCATTACGAATCCTATATATCCTTTTTCTATTGCTCACTGGACGATCTTGAGCTTTCTTATGAGGCCCACAGTCAATGACCATGTTTCTTATCCGTAGGTCATTACTGGCAATACGCACTGATTACGTACCCTGGTCTTAAGGAATTGCGATATTTTTGATGAGATGTTATACAGTTTCCCGAGTATTGCCCAGCCGACTTGAAAAGTCTAAGAACCACTTTACTTGACCTCTCGCACCAAAGCGGTAGCTACTAAAACAGGGATCAAGCTGTATCTTCAATTCTACTGGACCGATTTTAATGAAACAAACCTTATTAATTAAGTCGGAATAGTACCTTTAAGACTTTAAAAGTTAAACAAACAAACATCGACGGATTCGGTTTCAGAAGCCCTTAATTAGTCGATCTGAGTAGTTTGTTATTAAAATCTTTGATTTTTGAAAATTTGATATTTAACAATTTTATAATAGTATAGATTATTATTTTTTTTTGCAGAAGTGATATGGCAAAACCTAAAACGGAAAGCTTAATAATGATTGTGAACTAAAGGTAATCGTAATCGAAAATGTTAATTTTATAAATGTTCCTGTGTATTAATATAACATAAATTTATTATTATGTCAATTTCGTAATGGTCTATAAGACTACCGACATCTGTGTCTCATTTTGATCCTGTTTTAATTTATATTTTGGTTCAGGCTTTCAAATTAACCAACCAATTGAACTCTTTTTACAATATTTTAATCTTAGTATTCAGTAAAATGTATTACTGTGTGGGCTAGAACAAGATAATGGACGGATTATAATGAATGGATGGTATTATCCTGTTTTTTAATCAAAATTTACTGCGACCTCCAAGAATTCCGCCGCTTCTGCCAAGCGTGGAGATTATGGCAAATTCTTCCTTTTTAAGGAGCACGTTCAGCAGTGAACTTCCACAGGCTTATGATGAATGAATTAATGAATGAACGAACGAAAGAACGAACGAACGAATGAACGAATGCATGAATGATAGAACGAATGAATGAATGAATTAACGGAAGAATGAATGAACGAATGAAATGATGATGATTCAGTAAAAAACTGTTAACATTTTATAACGATATTTGTTATTAAAGCCAGCCCAACAAGCTAACCATGTGTTGTCAATTGTCGCCAGGCGCCTTATTAGTCCAATTTATTTTAGGATACGTTCGTTACTTCTCTGCAGAGCTAAGTGTGCGCTAGAATCGGCTTCGCGACCTTAAAACTAAAACAGGACGTTGTGATTCATTGGCAAGTTTAATTTTGGGATTTAGCATTCGCGAGTTCGCCAAATGGTTTTATGTAGGTATCTATAGATACATTTTGAGAATTATACAGCCAAAAATGAAGAATTACGAATTACTATGTTATCCATCAGTGCGTGTGTCGGAAGCCTATTTCTCAGAAAATATGGTATTTAATTTAAATTATAAGAGTTCGTGTTAACTTACTTTGATACCTTGTTTATATTTTAATGTCCCAAGTAGACACTGGAGGTTTCGTTGGTATGTCGCTTCGGGTAACTCACGACAAATACAAACAACATTTGAGACAGATATAAAGCGGTGTGTCTTTACCTTCAACAAAAATGTTAATTTGTCGTCAACTGCAGATAATATTTCTCCTACGAACACACTGTCATATACCGACCTTAAGTAGAGCCATCCAGGAGTTCCGTATCATAGAAATGAAGATGCTGAGGTGGATGAGTGGCGTTACACTTTCTGACCGCGTGCGTAACTCATACATCCGAGGCAGTCTCGGCGTACGTGACGTGGCAGATAAGCTCCAGGAGAGCCGTCTGAGATGGTTCTGTCACGCAATGCGCCGGACCAGAGATTACGTCGGTAGGAGATACCTCGATGTGGCTGTGCCTGGACCACGATCTCGGAGTCGCCCTAAGAAGCGCTGGCTGGATGTTGTGACCAAGGACATGGAAGCCAATAGACTTACGATTGAGGATGTCAAAGACAGAGCAAAGTGGAGAAAATTTAGTAGGAAGGCGGACCCTGGCAATGGGAGCGGGATTAATAACGCCAAAAGAAGAAGATAAAACGATGTGTCTTTATCTTTAAGAAAATGATAATGTCTCGTTAACTGCAGACAATCTCTCTTCTACGAACACACTGTCATATAACTGAAACAAAATGAACGGAAATCGACAAAGATTTCTTGCTTCAGCAAAAATGATTAAAGCCAGAAATTTAATTAGTAAATAGAGTAGGTAGCCCATCATCATCATCGCCAGTCCATATTCGTCCCCGTTACAAGGGCACGGGCCTTCATCAGGAGGTACTCTGTATGGTATGCAAGAAAAGATTCCATTCTATTCCATCTCATCCTATTCTACGCCATCTCAACCCATCCCCGTCCTACCTCATAAAACCCATTCAAATACATTCCGTTACATTCTATTTTAGTTATTAGTATTGGTTTATTTAGTTTCGATGACGGCAATATAATTAAAATTGATAAAGTTTAGTAATACTTTTCGGTTACTCAAAAATGTTCTTATTAGTTTCTCACTACAACACATTTTCTTATTAATTAGAATCATAGGTTCTGTGTAGCTTATAAACAACTTCTTGTACGACATAGGGCTTGCCTGGCCACCTCACTCCTTGATGCTGATAACAGCATATGTATAACGGCTCACGAGAGAACCACTAGCCACAATATAATAAAAAAAACGTGCGTGCGTGCGTGCGTGCGTGCGTGCGCGCGTGTGTGTGTGTGTGTGTGTGTGTGTGTGTGTGTGTGTAAAAGAGATGAAACATTACTGAATGAGTCGTCTCAAACATCTAGTTAAAATTGATCATACTTGATTATAGTTAAAGGCTGATCACAGGTGGAAGAAAGAAAAAAATTGAGTAAAAAGAAAAGTAGATTAATAAAATTGTTAAACTTAACTAAACATTTTAAACTTAACCGTTTTCATATTGAATAGAATAGGAAAAAAGTTTCAAATTTATCGATCAACTAATTTAGGTTTGCGAATCATATTTATTTCACTGTCACAGTCTGTCAAAAATGAAATAGGTAATTTAACTATTGTAAATCTTTGAAAACCGAATCGAGTTCAGCCATACGAGTATTAAGGCATTACGCTTACAATAAATTATCTCTTGAATCATGCTCGTATATTCGGCGTCAACTCAAGTGCGACAAAATAAATAATTATGAAGTGCACAGTTAATGATCTTCTAAATCCTTTAGTTCGTCAAGTGTCCACAATAAATCTTGTGGCGCCAGCGTCGTGAGTCAGCGATCGACGCTGAGCAGCGCGCACGCACACCGTTTCACACTATTTTTCAGCTAATTCTATTTTCGGACTATAATTAATTGTTCATTTAGTTTGGTCACGATGTTCACTGGTGTTAAGTGGACAAAGCGGTTTTAAAATAAACTTTTATCTTGGCGTGGTCGTCTGTTTATTGTTGAATTCGATGTAGTTATGAAAATAGGCATTCCAAGCCTCTACGACCTGTTTCTCTTCGAGCAATAGGGTGCCCTCCCCGCTGCTCGCAGGCTACTTCCTAGGGAGGTTGTAAGGCCGCATAGGCCCTACGCCCACGCCCTAGATGTCTCCTTCGTGCTGGATTGAGCGAGTTTACTTCGCCTTCTCTCTCTCAGCTATCTTCTTGGCTATATCAACCTTACAAAAAGCGGCGACTATCAAACAGGCACCCTCGCTCTCGACCATGGATGGCATCATGGCCGGGAGAAAGAGGACCCGTTCTCCAACTTCAGCGGCGAGGTGGGGCCGATAAAACCGCCCCATGTGCACTTTATTGAAATATGTTAAACTGGTTTACAATAAAACGGTATTATTTCCTACCAAACATATTATATATCTGTGTACTGTTTAACGTAGATATGTAGGTATCTTCAGCATACGGATGATGTTAACAACATTTCCCATACGCAATCAGTTAATACTTTGATGATGGAATAGAGTACACTTTATTGCACACCAATATAAAAAGAAAATTACAAACATAAAAACTACAAATAAAAAGTAAGATAAGACGTCCCAATGTATAGTTTTATCGCAGTATGCGGTCTGTTCTAGACAACCTTTGGACGGATAGGATTCATAGCTAAATATGATGGTGCAATTGTATCGCGCATATTTATTTAAAATTGTACATCATAACAAAATGATAACATAATATGTACATATACGTACGTAATATATAACATATACTTACACGAATGTTCTATACTATAATTAATAATAGATATCTATACCTATACATTAATAATAGATTCAATAAAAAAGTGCAATGACCATTTTGAATTGATTTATATGGATATTTCGATACCTTCGTGCAATAACATCGCAACCTGTTTTTTTTCACATATCTATACTATGATAAAATTGTTAAATGTCAAATTTTCAAAAATCAAAGATATTTAATAAAAAACCACTCAAATCGACTAATTAAGGGCTTCTGAAATCGAATCCGTCGATGTTTGTTTGTTTGTTCGGGCTTCACACAAAAACCAACAGTTAATTTTTGATTAAACTATTACAGTCTTAAAGGTATCATTCCGGCTTAATTAATACAGCATGTTTCATCAAAATCGGTCTAGTGGAATTGATGATACAACTCGATCCCTGTTTTAGTAGCCGCCATTAAGGTACTAGAGGTCAAGTAAAAGTGGTACTTAAGCTTTTTATATAAATGTATGATTGTGTTGGGATTTTCCATGCAGCGGAAAACCGACATTCACGCGAGCGGAGCTGCGGGCAAAAGCTAGTTCAATTATATAATTCTTGTTAATCAAAAAAATATATAATAAGATATATAATAGTTTTCTTTTACAACCTTATTGTAGAGAAAATAGTGCTCCTAAAAACATTAGACAGATATGCTTTATTCGAGCTTTATATGAATTTTGACTTTGAATTTACAAACCTCAGATTATAGTGTTTTGTTCTATAATCTGAGTTACAAACAAACTGATAAAGTTAGTACAATGTTATTGCATCGTCATGTCGATTTACTTGCATTAATCGCGATAGAAGGGTTGTTAATATCACCTTATCCAAAACGAACTGTGGCGTCTCGATAAACATGAAAGTAGGTAGTCGATATAAAATATGCGTGACGTTCGTATGGGGTTACTCGCCCCTACCATTTACTATTCTTTCATCTTCAAACATGGAGTGTTATTCGTGTCGTCCAAAAAACACTCTTGGTCTTGCATGAAAGACTGTCATTAAGAGATACGAGAGCGAGAATTGAGATAGCTGAAGATATAAAAATATAAAAACACAAACTGTGTTAGTTATTTGTTACTTTAAATATATTTTTTATCACTGATGACGTTCCCTCAA
>WUAW01038333.1:20521-30582 GCA_017165845.1 Thaumetopoea pityocampa | reverse complement strand
TATATATATATATATATATATAATACTAATGCAAACATAAAAAAATACTAATCATCATCATCAGTCCTTGGAAGTCCACTATTGGGCATGGATTCCTTAAAAAGGAGGGATTTGGAGTGATTGTAATCCTGTTATTTAATCAAAATGTACTGCGAACACCAAGACAGCTGCGAGGGTGGAGTTATGGCAAATTCCCCCCTTTTTTTAAAGAGTAGACCTATGTCCAGCAGTGACTTTTACGGGCTGATAGCGATCATGAAGATGGTAAGTCATCAGTGTCATTTTAAATAGATATTCACGGTACAAATGCACCACTATATCTAATTATGAATCCTATTCATCCAAAGGTTGTCTGGAAGAGATCGCATGTTGCGATAGGACCGCCCAATGTACACTTTCTATTTCTTGTTTATTACGAGTATGTATTTATGTGCAATACAGAGTATTCTATTGTATAAGTCTCTANNNACTATTATAAAATTGTTAAATGTCAAATTTTCAAAAATCAAAGATATTTAAAAACAAACTACTCAGTTCGATTAATTAAGGGCTTCTGAAACAAAATCTGTCTATATTTGTTTGTTTGTTCGAGGTTCACGTAAAAACTAGCAAGTAGATTTTGTTTAAACTGTTAGAGTCTTAAAGGTACTATTTAGACTTAAATATCTGCATGTTTCATCAAAATCGGTCCAGTATAGTTGAAGATACAGCTAGATCCCTTTTTTAGTAGCTCCGTTAAGGTACGAGGGGTCAGGTAAAAGTGGTTCTTAGGCTTTTTATGTAAATCTATATTATGTCGGAATTTCCCATGTAGTTGAAAACCAATATTCATGTGGGTTGAGCCACGGTCTAACGCTAGTACTATTATAAAACTGTTAAATGTCAAATTTTCAAAAAAACAAAGATATTTAAAAAAAAGCTACTCAGATCGTCTAATTAAGGGCTTCTGAAACCAAATCCGTCGATGTTTATTTATTTGTTCGGGCTACACGTAAAAACCAGCGGATAGATTTTGGTTAAACTGTTACAATCTTACAGGTACGATTCCGACTTAAATAATGCGGCTTGTTTCATCAAAATCGGTCCAGTAAAACTGAAGGTACAGCTTGATTCCTGTTTCAGTAGCCGCCGTTAAGGTGCGAGAGGTCAAGTAAAAGTGGTTCTAAGGCTTTTTAAATAAATCTATGATTGTCTCAGGATATCCCACGTAGCGGAAAACCGACATTCACGGGGGCGGAGCCGCGGGCAAAAGCTAGTAAAATGAAGCAGCATCAGTCTTTTGTATTAAAGAACTCAGTAAATATATTTCTCTATCTGTATAAGTTTTATGTTTATTTACACATAAAGGCGTAGACTCCATTGATTATTGGGCTAAAGGAATCACGTGATTGCGTGACGTGGCACTCTAGGGTAGCGACCCCTCCCAGAGTGACGCACGTGCTATTTGCTCCACTGTTTTGGTAATTTTGCCCCACTGTTTTAGGGCTTTTTATTTTAATGGCTTATATTTTAAAAGGTACATTGGTCACTACCAATGTGTCAAAAATGGCTTGTGATCAAATGGTCGTAAGTGCGATCCCGGTCCCGTACCACTGAGTTGTTTCGAATTCATGTATGGTCTACATCCTTAGTTCCCAAAGTGGTCCAGGTGGACCCCCCGGGGTCCATGTAAGACTCTACGGGGGTCTACGTTGGCGTACGCAAATTTTAATATTCCATATCTTTCATTTTTTCAGTTTTGGGAATATTTTAGAAATGTAGCTGCAGGGGATCCACCGGAACCAGCTAAATTTTGAAAGTGGTACATACTCGTACATACATACACTCACGCCGGTATCCCATAAGGGTAGGCAGAGACTACAGTTTGCCACATACTACGATCTTGACATACCTCTAAAACGAAATAAAAACGAAAGTGAGTCTGTATGTCTGTCTATTGTTATCACTTTACGGATCAAATGCTGAATCGATTATTATTAAAATAATAAATTTATCAAAGAATACAAATATATTATAGTGCAAAATATGATGAAATTATTATCACAATTTTGACAACAGTATCAATTATTAAGCACCTATACTTTGTTAAATAGTAAATTTGTGTATATAAGAAGATGTCTATGATTCTGACAAACTAAAAATATGCTTTATTTAATCATTATTTAAAAATGGTAACGTAGGTAACCCTGACAATTATAGAACATTAGCGCTCATAACAGTCTTAGCAAAAATTAAAGGTGATTATAAAATATTATATGTATTAATTTTTTTTTAATATAAAAATATTTTAGGCAAGAAAAATATGGCTTTAAAAAAATAAAAATAATGACAACCTATGAACTGTATGAAAAAATGATCACACACACATAAGGACAGTAAAATGCCTATTATAGCTCATTTTATGGGCTTGTCTGAGGAATTTTATCGTGCGGATCATGATATATTGCTTCACAAACTAGAAAAATATAGTGTTAGAGAGAATTCCTTAAATTTGATCAAATCTTATTTTAGTAATCGCAAGCGAATAACCTGTTTAAATATGATATGTCCTCATGATAAAAAAAGAAAAGGTTTATTTATTCTAGGCCACGAAAACCAAATTTATTGTACCTCAAGAAAGTGTATTGGGACTGTGATATTGAAAAGGAAATAAATTATGATTTAAAAATAATATTATAATAAACTGACCAGAAGCCAATAACTTAAAAATAAACTTGGATAAAACTAAAATGATGCTGTTTGACAAAAAAAAAAACAATCATACATAATCTAATGTTACACTTAATAATAACAACATTAGATACAGATATAACATAGTTTTTAGGAGTATGGTTAGATAAAAATATGTCATGGAAAACACATACGGAATACATTTGTAAACTACTTTATCAGTTGTCTTATGCTCTGTATAACCTAACCAAAGCGGCTTGTCTAACTACGGTACTAATATTGGTATGGTATTATACAATGGGGAAATTCTATAGAGAAAGAATTGACATTTAAAGCCTAAAAAATTCACTAGGTCAATTTGTTATTTTAACTCTACTGAATGTTGTAAGCCTTATCTTAAGCAACTCCAATTATTAATATGACCTTCAATGTTATACAGGAAGTTGCAACTTTGTTAAAATGAATTTACCTATAATATATTTGACACACTGGTTAACACACGACATAAACACCAAATATGCCATAACAGCGATAAAAAGCTATGTTTTCTGGGTATATCTCCAAATATTTACAACAAATTACCCCTTAACATAATCATGACAAATGAAATTGGGAAATTTAAAAAAAATGCTGAAAGTTTACCTCACTGATAAGACCTATTACTCTATAACAGAATATTTAAGGGAAAAGTAATTCAATTCACAAATGATCTATATTTATAATTTAATAATAATTATTTTGCCTACAAATTTGTCTGCATATAGCTGCACTGATTGTGAGTACAGATGATAGTCTAACACATGTAATTACTTATGTTTTTAATTTTTAATTCGATTGTTTTGAAAGTTCTAAAATTACTTTTTGTATTCAATGGCTAGTTCCACTAATAAAATAAATATATTGTCAACTAGTTAGATATGATACTAAGAATGAACGTTATCATCATTAGCATTATGAATGCGAACGAATCTGTGGGATTCAGCTTATATAAACTCGGAGCGCGCTATCTCTAAACGCCTTTTTACTAGCTTGTTATCTTAGATCTTTATATTTTAACTAAATAAGTCCATTTACTCGGAAACTACTTAGCATCGTCGCACACGACTGTAATCTGGGAAATTCTCGAAATGAGAATTCTCGCAAGAGTATTCTGTCCTCTCTCGGAAACACACGAGTGTGTCTCTACTAATATCCTAATTAATATTATAAATTCAAATGTAAGTTTGTTTGTTTGTTACGCTTTCATGCCCGATCGTCAAAATTTTTTTACAAACGTCAGAGGCATAGAGGAATACAGAGGTACCTTTTATCCTGAAAGAGAAAACCTGTTCTGGAGGGATAGATTAATTGTATTTTCAACAGTAGCTGGTATGGATTTAAGTATATAAACGCGGGCGGAGACGCGGGTAAAAGCTAGTATAATAAAAATAGCGAAAGTGCCTTTGTTTGTTTATTGCCACACAACTTACACATTGAAATGGTTCGCTTTGAAATTTGGTAGAGAGGTATTTATGAACCGAAGGATGTATATACGCATTACATAGAAATATCTTATTGTGGTTGAAGCTGCAGATTACATTTATCATCCCCAGTCCATATTCGTCCCTATTACAGGAGCGCAGACCTTTCCTAAAACTAGTAGGGGATTAGACAGTAGTCTATTAAGCTAGCCTAGTGCGAGTTGGCGGGCTAACTTAATAAAATATCATCCGTGGTTATAACTCGAACCGCGCACATCTTTTTGTATGAGATACACGTATCTTCGATATAAGTAGAAAGCTCCTTGAGAATAGAATACTTTTTTATTGCACACCAGCTTAATCCATTCGATACGGCGATTTTTTCGAAGACGGTCCTCAGGAGCGAATTTCTTTTTTGTTGTTTATATTGTTCATTTTTAATAAAAAAAAAAATCTTGTTACTATGTAAATCACGCAATTCGTAAGTGTTTAAATAAGATAATTGCACATTATCATTATTGCACACACGGTATGTAAATGGTCTCGAATGGGTTAACACATTTTATTAAAGAACATTGCAACTAGCTTTTGCTCGCGGGTCCGCCCGTGTGTTTGTCAGTTTTCCGCTACATAGGAAATCCCGACACAATCATATATTTATATAAAAAAGTCTAACAACCACTTTTACTTAATCTCTCGTACCTTAACGGTGGCAACTGAATCAAGGATCAAGCTGTATCTTTAATTCCACGCCATCGATTTTGATGAACTATGCCACAGTATTTAAGTCGGAATATATAATTTAGTATTCGATATTAATTATAAGGTTAATATTAAATTTTATAATAAAAAAAACATGAAAATATCAATACGTTGTATTATGAAGTTCGTATAATTGTATATATTCAAGTTCGTATACTCGTATATTATATACATATATGTATAATCGTATTGTGTTCCTCTATATTATTTCCTTTCTTTTTGGTATCCATGAACTGGATTAGATATCTAGTTCGTGTTGAGTGGTCTGTTCAGGACAAATTTCTATGTTAAGCTTTAATAATAATAATATTTTGGATACTTTTACACACATTGGTTCTGTCAATCCTAGTTTGGTATGCACATAATACAGGTATCTTGGGTATTAGACCACGATTTACATATTTAAATAGATAAATTCTAATACATAAATGGATAAATACGTCCATGACTTGAATATAAACATCTGTGCTCATAACATAAAGTTTCCTCTACTGAGATTCGAACCCGGGATTCATTGGCACAGAATGCAGGAAAGAGTGCATACTCTATTGACGAAATTTTGCAGTGCATGTTGCAGTAAGGGCTGTTGGGTTTGATGAATATGACGTGCAATTTCTTCTCCGAGTTCCTCAGTTGTCTCAGGGTTGTTCGAGTGGACCTTACTTTGCAAAAACCTCAGAGAAAATGGTTAAAATAAGTTAAATCGCAACTTCTTGGCGCTCAATTTTGGTTTCCAAAACGAGAGATGTCACGACCTGAAAATTTGGTTTGTAACAAAGTCATTGTTTCACGTGCAGTGTGATAGGTGGCGCCATCCTGTTGAAACCACATTTCATTCAAGTCAATTCCTTCTAATTCTTGCCAAAATGACAATAACATGGTCGGTAACAATTGCCGTCGACAGTCACGGTGGCACTTTCGCCTATTTCAAAAAAAGTACGGTTCAATTTTTTCTGCTGCCCACATGCCACACCAAAATGTCACTTTTTGAGGACGTAACAGAAGTTCTTGAATGGCATGTGGATTTTCATCTCCCAGATCCGAGAATACTCTTTGTTAACGAAGCCGTTGTGGTAGAAATGAGCCTTGTCACTAAAGATGATATTGCTGTGAAAATTCATCGTCAGTTTGCAGTCGTTACAAGACCAGTTGGTAAGTTTCTGCGCTGTCTATAATCGTTAGGTTGCAGCTGTCGAGTCAGCTGGCTCTTATAACCATGATTTATCTTTTGTAAATCTTTTCTCAAAATTCGTTGAAGAGTACTGCGATAAAGACTTAGTTCTTGGCAATGATGTCGAATTGAGATGTTTGTTTGTGCTGCCACACTGTCCTTCACAGCTATGATGTTTTCCGCCGATCTTTTGGGCAGATGACGGGTAAAGGTCTCTTTCATCTTGCAATGAAAACGTCAGCTCAAATTTTTTGATCATATTTTCAATAGCAGGCCGCGGCGGTCGATTATGCACTCCGAAATGATCACGTAACCTGCGAATCGTCACAGTAAAATTTTCCCAATTTTTGTAATGGGTGTTCAGAATTAATAAACGTTCTTCCAAGCATAATATAACGCACCATTTTCGTAAATGTCTGTTTTAATTAAACAAATACCAAACATGGTTGACTCAACAATTAACAGTCGAAAATGGTGCGCGATTCAAAATTCAAGTTCTTACTGTGACATCTTTTACATCCCGTTTTCACATCATTCTATAATTAATTTGTCTGAAGTCTCGTGTAAAAGTAAAAAGGCATCAATGCCATCATGAGATATTTAGATGAACGCGTGGGTCGTACGATCCAATGTTTACAACGCCCTTGCATCTCACTGACGTAGATGCGTTTTCTTACGAACGCCCGAGCGGAAACACTTGGCATGAAGCCATAAAATATTTATTGGAAATTCGATATTTGAAGGACGACGCAGTATTTTTGATTTTACTTTGATATTATGCGTGGCTATTTGGCATTCTCTAAATCGCTATCACACGATCTTGCGCGTGTAAAATTTATGTATAAAAAGTATAACCGAATCTTATGTGAAATCAATCGCTACCCAGATTTTAGCAATGCAAATATTTATTTTTATTGTTGAAATGAAACCTCTTTAGGTACGGTATAATCGACGATATACCTGTATAATCATCAATCACTTTACGTGTACACCCATTCCTTGTATTTATTTACTAGCTTTTGCCTGCGGCTCTACCCTCGTGAAATCGGTTTGTGAATATTCATTTAAGATATTTTTTTCCGCTGAAATATCAAACATGGCCAAGTTCAATGAACGCGTGTTTTATAACGTTACCACTTGTGAAAAAAAGCCTAAATATTTATGTTTGGTCGAACGGTTGCTCGGCAACTGGGCGGAGTGCTGGCAGGAGTGTCAGGTAACACAGGGGAAACAATAGGGGAGTTAACTCATTTTTTTAAATTAGTTATATCTACAACTTATTGGTACAGTGGCAGTAACCCTACTTTCTGTATCAATGAGTCTCAGATTCGAATCCTGGTAGATACAAACTTTGTGTGATGAGCACAAACGTTTGTATCCGAGTCATGGACGTACTTATCTATTTATGTATTGCATTTATTTAGTATAAGTATGTATGAATATGCGGTCTGTTGGATGTACTTCAATACACAAACATTTTTTACGTATGTCATCAAAAAATGCTATACTAAACATACGAACATTTAAAAGTATGCTAAATATATCGGCCTGAAGATTAGAACCTGGATGCAAATATCATTTAATGAAACACCAGTATCTGTCTTGGCACTACCATCGAGCACAATACGTAACTTCGTGGTGTCTTTGTCTGCGCGGATAACAGGCTGGTGTGGTGAATAAAAACCTGGTAGCGTGAGCTCCTAGAGGACCCCTGCACTAGAGTGCAGGGGTCTCCAAACTACGGCCCGCGGGCCAAATCCGGTTCGCCAGTGTCATCAATCCGCAATCCATCCAGCGAATTTAGCAAACGTAAGCTCGCTCAGAGCGCATACTCGGCGACATGTCTAGACATTAAAGACAATGGCAAAAAAATTAAAACTTACTGGACTAAACAGTATGGCCCTTAGGCTGGAAAGTTTGGAGGCCCCTGCTTTAGTAGAGTACGTGAAATAATACCCCTGTCCAAATAATCATGTATAACGTCATTATATTGAGTACGCAACTCGGGTAACTTGTCAAACTTATTTTCTAGTACCAAGTACCATTTCTTAGCGCTAATATAAGAGTTATCTAATTTATCTGGATTTTCCTTGAAAGGTAAAGCTACGGAATATCCGCCAGTATACTTGTGGGTGGTAGTTGAAATAAAAATATCTTCGCATTCTTTCTCCTCAAGACTTAAACATTTGTTAGCGGGTTACCCGCTAACAAATGTTTTTAAGTCCACAAATTTCCAAAATTTTTCTAAAATTTCGTCAAGCGAATCTTGAGTGAATGAACATAAAGTGCGGGATAACCTGGGTGCTGTAACAATAGGCGCATTGGCTATAATTATAGACCTAATTAAGGTCGTATCGATAGCGGAAGGCAAATTATTATGACGTATGATGCGATCAAACAAAAGAATTTGGCAATAAATATTTACTCCTAACGACAATTGGCCTAGGTTCATTGAAAGAGTCGTCAGCCAATGGGACATCGTTTATATAGTTTAATATTATAAAATTGATAAATATCAAATTTTCAAAAATTAAAGATATTTAATAAGAAACTACCGAGATCGACTAATTAAGGGCTTCTCAAACCGACTCCGTCGATGTTTGTTTGTTTGTTTGTTCGGGCTTCACGCAAAAACCACCAAGTAGATTTTAGTTAAACTATTACAGTCTTAAAGGTACTATTCTGACTTAAATAATGCGGCATATTTTATCAAAATTGGTCGAGTAGAATTGAAGATACAGCTTGATCCCTGTTTTAGTAGCCGCCGCTAAGGTACGAGAGGTCAAGTAAAGGTGGATAAAGGTTCTCTTATATAAATCTACGATTGTGTCGGGATTTCCCATTTTGCGGAATACCGACATTCACGCAGGCGGAACCGCGGGCAAAAGCTAGTATAGTTTAAAGATAATACATTGACGCACGAGTCAGGCAATTGTGACGTAATATTTTCTATCACGAACGGTTTGAGAGAATGTTAGTTCCACTGATAACATATCGTGAAGTAAATTAATTAATGTTAGTTAAATCGATTTTGTGTCGATATGTGAAGCGAGAAACTCTTACAACAGGCAGACGAAATATGATCACTTTATGAACCTGGATCAAGTAAACATTTCACAACATGCCCTTGATTATTATTATCAATAATTTTTATCTTTGCGGTCGCTGAAAGGGTAGTAGTGATAAAATGATCAGATTGACCATGTGAAACGATACACACAGAAGTGTTAGTAACAGTAGGTGTGACATTCAATTAATTATCAACCTTATTTTCATGGAGCATAGGTCGTTATTTGTGGATAAAGAGGGCGCGGATTCAAACTACGAGTAACACGCAGCTGATTTATTTCTATTAGAAGTCGAATTATTAAATTTATTAGAATTATTCGATTCTCCAAAATGTAATAATGAATGATGTCTTAGCAGAATAATAAGAACAATATTTCTGTGTAAGTGCATTTAAATGTTTTGTGTTTACAACTTAAACAGTTTTTACAGAATGCATTATCTTTTCTAAAACAAACCGATCATATGGTGCTTTCGATATAAACACTCGACACTGATATAAATGTTCATGTGCATTAGTCTTGCAGAGCGAACAAGCATAACCTTTATTAACTTTTGATAAGGTCGATATCCGAGTAGACAAAAGATTTAGTACGTTTTGAAATTGGAATTTTGTTACGTAATTTATCAAAAACGGAATCTTTGAACATTAGAACGAGACATCACTTTACAAGTTAAGATTTATTTTCGACTTATTCTAGATGTTTTCAACTTATCATGTTAATATTTGAATGTGTTATAGGTCAGGGAAGACTTAGTTTTTTAACCTGTCCGGCAAATAGACTTAAGTATACGGATAAGAGACCCCGGCCCCCGAGCTAATACTGTCTCTTCCTACTCCTTCCGAGATAGTAGTATCCTATAGCCTATAATCCTATTCCAAAATTCCATATTCCTTGCTCAATACACCTTTCCTACCTCACCCTTTTTCT
>WUAW01038333.1:0-10887 GCA_017165845.1 Thaumetopoea pityocampa | reverse complement strand
TTTGAATGTTTGTAAAGTCCCCGCGACACAGGAATTAATCCTAATGCGGGAGGTGTCTTAAAAAAATATTTAATATTTCCATATTTTAGTTAAGAAACATGTTTTACTTTAATTTGATACTTGGCGAGACCCCCTTCTCTCTCCCACGTGAGATTGGGTGAGATTTGGCTCGAGATCTCTTTGGATCTATGATTGTGTCGGGATTTCCCATGTTGCAGAAAACCGACATTCACGCGGGCGGAGTCGCGGGCAAAAGCTAGGAAATCATAAAAATTTGACTAATCGAATATATTAATATATTAAATTAATTAGCTTTTGACCGCGGCTCCGCCCACGTGAATGTTTCAAGGTTTGCGCCATCTGTTGAGGATGCGTGGTACTATGTACCGAAGTGGGATCGCCACATCACTCCCACACTTCGACCCATAATATTGATAAATATTAGATGCAATTACACTAATTATACGTATTTGTAAAGTGTGTTATAATGGTATGCAATAAAGTGTAGTATCTATTAGACGGATTCTTATTAATAATTCTGACTTGGCATCATTCCAATTGTATTCAGTTTATGTATTTCACATTCCAGAATTGGCAACGTGTCCCCCGTACCAAGAAACAGGGAGAATCGAAACGAAATACGTAATTAGCGTTCCGTACTTTCATAGTACGAGGTAAAAGACCGCGGACGAACGAGACGTGCAACCGAATTGTGATAACGACGCCGGTGACGTCATAACATGGCGTCCACCGACACCTCGACCACCAGCAGTCAAATATCCGCCGTAGCAGCTGAAGAGCACAAGCGAACCGTCGACGAAGCTTTCCTGAATAAGTTGAAAGGCCTCGTCGAAAGGTTAAGGCTTGATAATGCGACCCTAAAGAAATCGCTCGACGTCGAGCGGAGCGAGGTGCGAGCACTAAAGGCCCAGCACGAGAGTGCCCTAAGGAACTTGAAGACTGAACACAGAAGGAAAGAAGAACTCTTAGAGAAACAACTTAGAACGTGTTCCAATCCTGACAAATCAAACGACAATACACATTCTGATAACAACAAACTAATAGAGCTAAAGAAATTATCAATTGAAATACAGTCTTTAAAATCAGCAAATAAGGGTCTTCATGAAAAATTAAAGGTAACTATTTATAATATATTATTTTTATAATAAAACCTTAATTAATTTTATTATTATATATACAGCATACACAAAAATAGCTCTTAGGAAGATAACTAAAGATAAATAAAGATAAGATTTAATTATCTACTTCTACTATAATAGGAAAGATAACATAGATGCTCTAGAAGACTTTTAAGTGCTAATTACAAAATGGGTATTTTTTAAGACAACGATTTAATTTTTGATAAGTAGTCATAAAATGTGAATTATTTATTGAATTATTATAATTATGAAATATTGTTTGTATTACATACATACATACATACAGTCACGCCATTTTCCTTGGTTCTCCGGTGGGGAATCGAACCCCGGTTTTGCACGTGATCGACGGAGATACTAACCACTATACTACCGAAGAATTAGGGTAGGCAGAGACCACTTGTTTCCATTTGCTACTCCCGTTTAATGTAGCAAAGTGGCTATCCGTGGCCCACTTTTCGCCCCCGCAGGAAACGAGATGATTCGGGTGACGAACCACGACGCCATCATTTTATAAGGTTCAAAAATGATTAAAGTTCTTCAACACATTCCCACGGAAACGTTTGTATTAAGATATACAAATCGTAACGATTCACAATAATTTATGACAAATTTTCAAACTTGAAACTGCTCTCCTGAATTATTAACGATTTTGTTATTTACTTACGGTTTTCCTCTAGATTATCGATATGCACTATATTATGTACATTCTGTCGCAAAATACATAATATTATACATATACTGCATAGTAATAATGCGCGACATAAAATAATATGATGAATTCATTCGAAGCAACAAATCATTCGAATAATTCAAATGCAAATCGACCGTTAAAAGGTAATTTAATTATGTATTTAAAAATTAAATTTAATTATTTATTCTAATTATTCAATTCCAATAATTCGAATGCATATCGACGGACATAAGCGACGTTTTGGTGGTAACTAAGTTGTGTACGCCATCCTACTTAAAATTGTCAGTTTTTCGAATGCCCTTACTCCTATGGCTCTACAATGACTTTTTTGTCACATATGCCCAAGTAAAAAACTCAATCAAATGATTGATCTAATCAAGATCAATTGATCTAAGCGGTATAAAACCACATAAAACAACGCCGAATAAAATAAATAAATGCTTTGCCAATTAATGCTTTTATTTTTCTTGATTCTAGAGCTGTTTCAATTTTTACATGACAATAAATAAAAAAGTTATGTCCATTTTTCTACAGTTTCAAACTTTAATCTGCTCTCCTGAATAATTTGGTTTTTGTCGCTTATACCCTATTACGCTTATAACCTTTCGACAGTCGTTATAAAATCATTCGACTTAAAGATGACTGTCTCGGCGAATAATGAACGGTGAATGTGATATCTACTTTTATAACTATCTATTACTAATTATTTGAAAAAAGGAAACTACTATACTACTACTTATGTATTCGACTTAGAAAATTATTAAAAAGTCGATTATTTAATTTATTCATATACGCACAACACGATTACATGGTAACAGCTTCTAAATAATAGCTGAATTAGAGGATTTCATATTATTATTATAAGCCTTGAATAACACTATCTCACATATAAATACAATGCTACTAACAAATTGTCCGATGAGCAGAACGTAAAACACCTCGCGAAGATTTGACATATTTAAAGGTTTTTTTTCTTTATCCTCTTCCATAAGAAGCGTGCTACGAAGATTATACATTTCAGTTTCACCCCAATGCTGTAGAATTCCAGCTTGATTCAAATGACTCAATATGTAATTAAGTCTGGGTAGATAAGGACTTCCATACCGTAGGCCATACACTATGAAACAGGGAAGTGGACAATCAGACGTGGTGTGAAATAGCGGTTTTCCTTTATTCATATTTGCTGGTTTCCTACTTATATACAGAGAGTCAGTTCTTCTCAAAAGTAGCGCAAATTGATACTGTCTCTTATCGATCACTTCCTTTATTTTCTCATCTGTAATAATTTCGATGCGATTTTTTAACATTTTATATTCTCCATTGCTTAAGGTTTTATTGAAAATTGTTAGATCTCTGTTATGTATACCGATTATCTTATTGGACGTTATCAATTCCTCCATTGTGTTGATGTCGGGTTTGTTTCTGGGATATGTTATTGCGGACGTTAAAATTCCCTGAAATAAATAATGTTTTATTACATTGTCTTTAATATATTTATTTACGCTTGTTAAATATTAATAAATATATACTTACATCAATTAAGCAGTCGATTATTAATGAATACGCAACTATTACCAATATTATAAACCTAAACACAGGTCCTTTAAATGTAAAATTAACTGTTTGACGTATGAAGCATTTTACTAAATCTAGAAACGTCACACCCGCGCTTCGTTTGTCTTGATTTTGAAAAATATTACCTTCAACTTTTCTTACGATTATCGTGATTATGATAAAAATTAAAGCCGTGAAATTGAAAAGAAGAAACATTTCAACCGATATAAGTTTCATTGTTGTTTTAAAAGTTGACTGCATTTCTGATTTCTTGACTAAGAAACATAATTCATCTTGACGTAGAGGATATGTAGTATCAATGTAGCCATAATATGAATTTTTTAGGATTCGTGAATTTAATTCGAGACCAGTGTAACCATCTAATAAATCGCCTGTAACTCCCGTTGCTGTACCATTATCTAGTAGGTCTCCAACAGTATTTCTATCTCTCGGAGGCAAAGGTACACAAGTAGCATTTAAAAATTTTATTACAGTTTTTGCAAGATTCGAATTACATCTTATATCTCCAGTTTCATCAGATACATAGATCTTTCTAAACACGCTCAAACGAATCTCAAATCCATATAGATCATTGTATTGTTCAGTTAGTAAACCACTTATATCTTTAACATCCGTTATTTCTTTAATTTCGTTAAAGAAGGGATTAAATGTATACATTTTTAGTCTGTCTGATTTTAGAATTAACACTGAATTTGTAATACTTCGACTAATTAGTAATTGAAAATGATTCTTCACTGTATGATAAAAGTATGCGTCCATATTTACTTCAACATTAATAACAAATATCACACAACTTCTAGGTTTAAAAACACCAGTAAGTTTAAAGGCGTCTATTACAGATTCACTGCCATCTAATGTGAGTTCATTTGCTGTCACCAAGTAAGCAGTTTCTCCGTGTTTATCAATCCTAGGTTTAACAATACTCTTGTTAGTTGACGGGCAACCGTTTAAGAGCATAACATTGTATCCGTAACCATAATTTTCGGTGTATTTCAAGATCATATTTTCAAAGTATGTGAACTCACAAAATGTGATGGTAAAGAACCATTGTTTGAAGGAATTGTATATTAAATCAACAACTTCGGACGCAAACGTCGCTTTTTTCGCTGTTTCTTGGTGATATGCAAACACTTCTTCATTAAGTGTACTAGATGTATTAATGCTAAGGGTTTTATTGAAGAGTAACGTTAAAACTATAATTGCTAGCATTTTATGCGTTCGTCTGTATTGGAAGGTATCTAGACTTAGACTGCAGTGTTTAATGTCGTTTTCGTATTAATAGGGCGTTTGGAATCATTACGGACTGTCACCATACATTGTGTGTTTAATTGAAGCATGTCAATTACCACGAAGGAAAATATTGTCGCTTATTACCGTTTGGACATATTCGTGTGATTATCTTGAGGGTTGTAATCGTGAGTTGTTAACGGTGAGTTTTCAATAACTTTGAAAGTGAATATGGTAGAGTCGTTGTTGTTTAAGTGATATAATTTTGAATTGAATTTAACAAGGTACATTTATTTATATATCATTATCATCATCAGCTTTTGTAAGTTCACTGTGGGACGTGGACCTCCTCGTTACAAACGATGAATTTGCCATAATTGCCTCGCTTGGCAAGCGTTCCCACGGAAAGAGGATGTGGTAGGAAAGGTGTATTGAGCAAGGAATATGGAATTTGGGATAAAGTCTATAAGATATAGAATAAATAAGATATAAGACAAAAATAACACAAAAGTAAGATATAAGATACTACCATCTCGGAAGGAGTAAGAAGAGGCGGTAGTAGCTCGGGGGGCCGGAGTCACTTACCCGTATTCTTTGTCTATTATAAAGCCCATTTGCCGGACAGGGTAAAAAATTAAGTACTCCCTGATCTATAAAATTAATTAAAGTAATTATTAAAATAAATAATTAATTAAAGTATTACATACAACAATTTAAAAAATATTACATACAATTAAAGTATTACATATAAACAATGTCAATTGTTATTTGTTTACTAACTTTTACCCGCAGCTCCGCCCGCGTGAATGTTGGTTTTCTGCTACATGGAGAATCCCATCACAATCATACATTTGTATAAAAAGCCTAGGAACCACTTTTACTTAACCTCTCGTACCTTAATAGCGACTACTAAAACAGGCATCAAGCTGTATCTTCAATTCTACTGGACCGATTTTAATGAAATATGCCGCAGTGTTTAAGTCGGAATAGTTCTTTTAAGACTGTAACAGTTTGACCAAAATCTAGTTGCTGGTTTTTGCGTGAAGCTCGAGCAAACAAACAAACATCGATGGATTTGGTTTCAGAAGCCCTTAATTGATCGATCTGAGTAGTTTATTATTAAACATTTTGATTGATTTTTGAAACACATTGATTTTTGAAAATTTGACATTTAACAATTTTATAATAGTAATATAGACAATCTCATCGATATATGTAACAGTGGATCATACAGTTCTTATTCTTAGTTCTTTCTTATTGTTATATCCGCGAGGTGGGGGTGTACTCAGCATGCAAACACCGGTACGTTTCAAAGTCTATATTCGAATGTCGCAGCTGTTGGCAATTAATTGTCACACACTTGCGGGTACCCGCATGTATATATATCATCATATGGGCATCCCACTCAACATTTCTCTTTGTCTGTTTATATAAGCATAGCCCACGTGATACAAATTTCTGCCCACCTGTGTTAAAAGGCTATAAAATGACACAAAAATAAGAAATCTACATACATGTATACATACATTTACGCCGGTATCCCATAGGGGTAGGGAGAGACTACAGTTTTCCATATACTATGATCCTGACTCTCGCCATCATCTCATCCACATTCATACATCTTTTCATACATTTTCGTCGATTAAAGGTGCTACAAACTTGACCTTTTTGAATATAAGTTATTGATTTGATCAAGGTAGATTTTACCTGGGCACCGTTTTGTCGAATTTCCACTCATATTTGCCCGGTGTATTCGTTTCATCATTCGAATCTTACTCATCGGCGGATGACTGCGATTCAAATGAAAAACTATTTTAATATGTCATACCATCACATCACCAAGACAAGTTCTGATTATGTTTGGTCGGTGAATGTGAACTATTTCCGTTCAAATGAGTATGTTATCTAAATCCAACTTGACGCGTATTCCCGGCGCTCTTGCTCGGGTTATGGTTTTCGTTTAAATTAAGATCTGCAGGCTGAACGAAACAATTCCAATATAAAAACTGTGTTTTTCTTTCAACATACTTTTCAACAACTGTTTTAATAGATAAAAGTAATTGCGATATAATATTCTAAGAAATTAATTCAATATTTCATCCATAGATGGCAGCGATTATTGCTTATGCCTATTCGAAATTTAAAATTAGTAGCGCCGCAAAACAGTTTTTTAAAATATAATTAATATAGAAAAAAAAACAGATCGCTCTGGTTTTCATGGCTCTAACTTAGACATAGGCCCCGGCAGGCAGGTGTCTCGGTGATCACTATGAACGTATTCTCGCGCGATCCTCGCAGTCAGAAACAAGGACCAAGACGGTGGTCATCTGGTTATAGTGGATGCAAGCCCCACATAACCGTTATATCGTGTCCTCGACACAACCATAAGCGTCTAAGAAATTTCCACACTTAAAAAAGCGTCTTGGATATCATAAATATATACTTTTTTTTAATATAAATTGAAAATTTGTTGTTAAATTAAGAGTCATCGGTCATCCTGTTGACGATTGATTGGCAGTGACCCTGCTTTCAGTTCTAATTAAAGTCCCGGGCTCGAATCCTGTTAGGGACAAACTTTGTGTGATGAGCACTAATATTTGTATCCGAGTCATGGACGTATTCATCTATTTATGTATTGTATTTATCTAAATAAGTATATATATTGTTGTCTAGTACCAAAATACAAGGAATCTTAGTTTGGGCCCAGATCAACGTATGTGACTGTCCAGATTACTATTATTATCCCTTCCCTGGTTGAGACCAAACTGCAGTCTTGAGTGTGTGCGCAAGAGTTACACAATTTAATTCTGTTTGGGCCAACGATGTCACCAGCAGCTAATATTTGTGATTTCTTAATTAAAATAATTAGATTTGATGAACTGTTTTATACGTTTAGGGCCAAATATTTTTTGTATAATTCTATGAAGAGAGGGAATAGGTTGCTTACAGATTAATTTTTATATAGGTAAATAACAAAAATGTAGGAGGGAAGGAGCTGAGAGCACAGATTAATGATAAAGATGCACAGAGTAGGTGACATCGGTGCTGTGAACGTTGTGAACAAATTCCTCCATCGCCCGTTCACCATCGACCTGCTGGGCGCACGGCGGGCTATCACCCCGCCACCACCTTGTAGGTACTTCCACCGCTTTACATCCCCCGCTACTTGTATGAAACGATTTGTTTCTACGTTCATAATAAGTGCAGCCAAAACTGGAACTTCCTGCGTCAGTATTTCCGTCCGATTATATTGCAGGTGTATTTAAGACAAGAGTGTATAGGTTTTGATTAAGCTAGTACGTTACATCAGTACGTTACATCACCACTCACCATCAGGTGGGATTGTAGTCAAGTACTGGCTTAAATATGGTAAAAAAATCCACACTAGATCTCGTAATCCCCTTAATGTGTTGATGATGGCGACCGTAGTTTTTAGTCAGTAAGACTTTTGATTGTGATAGTACCGTGTTGACAGGTCGCACGTGCGGCGGAGTGCGCCCGCGCGGCAGAGTTGCGCGCGCAGGTGGCCAAGCATGCTGCGTTGGAACAAGCCGCGCGGAGAGATGCGCGCGCGCAGTGCCATAAACTGGTAGGTCATCCCCGCTCCATATTCAATCCTGTTTCAGGTATCAGACTCCATAATCAGTATTAACAAAATTTAATAAAATATAATCCATATCAGTATTAACAAAATATAATAAATTAGCAAAATTACTCTAGTAATTCTTCTTATAAAATGAATAATTTTTTTCTTATAAATATGTTACCTGATTACGAAAAAAAAAACAGGTACGTGCTTATAGATCTTTGAACTCATCTTTTGTAATGTGTTTTTAAACTAGGTTTTTTCGTATACTGCTTATTACCCGTTTTAATCGTTTTTAGATCCACAAATTAAAACTATTTTCAACATACCGATGAAAATTATTTTCATTCACTATCTTTAGTCCATATTATCCCCTGATCTTGAGGGGGATTAGGCCGTAGTCTACCACGCTGGCCTAGTGCGTGTTGGTACACTTCACACACCCTGCTAGCATACAGGTTTCCTCACGCATTTTTCCTTCTCCGTTAATACATTGGTACAATGTAGACCGTACAGGAGTAGCTACGGCCATACTACTGTGATATGGAAATAATTATGGCCATAATTATTTCCATATCATAATACCATAGTAGTAGTAGCCACAATTTATGGCCATAATTTTACAATGCCAATCATTATGGCATATGGCGGTAGGTTCTGCAGGCGGTCTTTTTTCGTAAGTCAAAGAAGATTACCGCGGTACTTAACGTATGGCCACACTGCCGTTTGTTCAGTGTGCAACACGAGCTTATCAGAAACGCACGTATGAACAAGCGCTCGAGTTTTTGGAATTGTTCCAATCTGAACCATGTCTACAGAATACTCGACAGAAGAATCATAGAAATTGTGATGTACAAAGTCATGCTTGGTGTCAAATCAAACAATCTTTATAATTTCCAAGTATCATAGATGATTTATACCACAGATGATTAGCTTCAACCGCCATCTTGAAAAATGGTATATTTTAGCGCCTATATCATATTCATATCTAGATAAACTGTGTTATAACCGCACCACTTCACGCGGTAATTTTTATTATAATGCCATAATACTGTAGACTGTATCTTTCATTCAATATTCATTCATTCAATAGTCATTCATTACTTAAATAAATAAATATGGCATTAACAGGCGGTAGGCGATAAAGGTAATGTGGTCGTAACATTAGGAATAATTCAGTGGTACGGGACTGGGATCGAACCTACGACCTTTCGATGACAAGCCGCGTCTGGCACCACTACACTACTGTTCAGTCACTACTGGTCAGTCAATAGGTTTTAACTGTACAGCATACAATATTCAGGACGGTATCTTGGGAGCACTACTTATGAACAGTTTGAGAGTTTGGCGAGAACCCGAGCGACGTATCACTTGATGTTTCATTGTAGTGTTTTATATTAGTTTATTGCAATGTATAAATGCAGTATTAATACGTATGGCGCCAGCATAGCGTCACTCCCGTGAATGCTGTGAGAACCAGCTAAGGAATGTATCAGTACAATACGCAGCGATGTTATCCTATTTTTCATTCAATAAAAATCTAGTGTGATCTCCAAAAACTATCAAGCGTGGTGATTATGGCAAACCCCTCCATTTTAAGGAGGAGGCCCAAGTCAAACAGTGAACTTACGCAATGATAATATTAAACTGTGAATTAGATTATACTGTGGTTGACTCTAACATAAATATTCGTGTTTTTCCTAAGTTGCCCCGTTTACGTCGTACTACGTAAAGTCATAGTTATTGCTTTATTTCTCGTCATTATTCTAGAATATTTACATAAGCTCTCATAACATATTTGATTTATTGACTTATAAATTGAGAATTTCAAGTATATGAATAGAAACGCCTAACAAAATTATAATAGCAACATCCAAACCATTTGTGTCAGGCGCTAAGTTATGTTTTTAGGCGTAGATACATAACGTCGCTGTATGGGGGTGAAGTTTCTTGTATATTGGATCCAGGCACTAACATCATAACATGATTCCATTGTGTTTCAGCAATATATGTAGCATCATAGTATTAAGTTTAAATACGTATACACTTACGCCGGTATGTCATAAGAGTAGGCAGAGGCCACAGTTCACTACATACTACGGTTCTGAAACATTTACTCATCCATGTACATACATCTTTTCATACAGTTTCGTTGAAACCAGCGGGAGCTCAGGAATAATCTATCTTGATCAAATTAATGTTTATAATCTATTAAATGGCTTGGTATTTACAGCTGGAGGAAATCAAATCGAAAGAGCGAGTGATCATCCAATTGAGGCGAGAGGCGGCGAAGGCAGCAGCCGCGCAGTACAATGATCAGGTAAGTCACTTTAAACGACGAAGGAAAACTGCATACCTAAGAGCTTATCTCTCAAAATTAGGTATCTCGACATTAGATAAGGACAGTGGACTACATTTCCTCATTTTGAAAGGAAACACATGACCTAGTAGATAAAAATAATAATTTTCTGGACACTTTCACACATTGATCTAGTCTCAGAATAGGACTCTCTGTGTCTTGGGTACTAGACAACGATATACATACTTATATAGGTAAATACAATACGTAAACAGATATACAGTCCGCGACAAAAGTATAGACCACACCCCTAATTTTGTAATATCTAATATAAAACTACATTTAGCTT
>WUAW01038332.1:0-14930 GCA_017165845.1 Thaumetopoea pityocampa | reverse complement strand
TAGACCGTACATGAATTACAAATAATAACTCAGTGGTACGGGACCGGGATTCGAACCCAAGACTCTTCGATCATAAGCCGTATCTAAAACCACTACACCAATGCGCTATCTGTAATGTTCTTATCAAGTGAAAAATTAGAGTTATTCGGTGTTTATATAGAACTGGTTAAAACCAGCGGCTTCGCTATGTGACGGTTGTGATAAAGATACTTCGCCTATCTCCATTATTGGTATTGTATCTGCCGTAGTTGCATACATAGCACTCGAGGGGGCTGTACAGGGCAGTTTTCATTTTACTTAGTATTTACTTAGCCTAATCCAAAGAAAACAACTATGAAACCAAACCATAAAGATCGATTGACTGTTGTCTTTCTTCAATTTCACGAAACTTCTCACCATGAATGCGCATGCACATATTTTTAGAAGTCTAGGGGGCGTTAATGAGAAAAAACTTAAAACTTCTAAAATTTTTCTTGTAAAACTAAATCGAAGTCTTTCAATGACACTGCACTGCACATTCAAATGACAAATGTCTTCAGCAATCATGCAAACTGATTTGCTGAACCTCAGTGATATACTTCGTAATTTTTTTTCACCAACTTTGAAGACTATATGCGGTCTATATATAGCAGCAGACTATATCAAGTCCCTAGAAAACTACAGTCTTTATACAGGTATTCAAATCTGACACCTTCCCAAACAGCATGTCTGATTATTCAAAATGGTTTTTGTGCGGTAATTTACCGGTATGGCAAAACATACAGAACAAATGCAATGGAAATGTGTTGCTTATGGAAAATGTAATTTGGGAAATGAGATGCGCCAATGGTTCGACCACTCGTGAGGATAAGTGAAAATAGATTGAGTACTTCTGCAGTACAATAATTTACATAAATTCACCCCGTCATTATAAAAATCATAGTGTGGTCTGGGCGGTTTTATCGGATCCTTTCTAAGAAGTAATAAGTCCAAATGTGAGTGGAATCAGAAGACAGAACTCAAGGCGTATGGTTTAGTTAGATGCTGTCTTGACCGAACACTGACAAAAAATTCAGGTCAAACACTCTTGAAAAACATATATGAAAAGGTATATATGTATGTATGTGGAAGGACAAAAAGAGTGCAAAAATCATAGCAAGCAGTCTCCACTTACCCATTTGAGATACCAGCGTGAGTGTATGTAATAAACAAAGTACTTACCGTCTGTTGTACTGGATCCTACGCTTAGCACGACCGGTCTTCTTCTTTTTCTTTTGTTGTTTTTCGACCTTAGGAGTCTGACCTTTGACCTTACCTGAAATTTATAATATGTATAATAATAGTATTCTGGAAACTTTCAAACACTTTGATCTAGTCTCGAACTAGGATTCTGTCCATGATTCGGATACAAACATTTGTTTTCATCACATAAAGTATGTCCCTACCAGGATTGAACCCGTGACTCATTGGCACAGAAAGTAGGGTCACGGGATTCGTATCAAGTAGTCATCAAATGAAAGTTAGAAACATAAAACATTTTCAAATATGAGCGATTTCAATATCTTTTTTGAAATAAATGTTTTAAATTTCAGATGCTCTAACCTTTAAAATTTGCAATAACAATAAATTAACTATCATAGGTGTGTATTATCAACAAATGTGTTCGTTCATTTCCTACTTTTCACGCAAATTTAACTGTGAAGAAAGAAAACGTTTAACTGACAGGTTTATAATTTATTACTGAAAATACAAACAATGATTGAAATTGATGAAAATGTTTATTCATGGCCAATGGTGGTGCCATTGGCCATGAATAAACATTTTCATCAATGCTCGAATATTATCCATTATAATTAGTTTATTAAAACAAATTCACAACAACAAATTTCACGTTTTCTTCCAATTTTGATAAATAAATATCTATTGTTAAGTTACAAATTTACGCTCATCAAAGAAGGGTCGCTTCTAACTGCACCAATCTATATTAAAATAACAGGTGTAATAATTGATTTATATAAAAAGAATTGATTTTGTAATTATGTTATTATATCTATATACATATAATTACTTGTCCTGACTGACTAACTGATTCTCAACGCAGAGCCTAAACCGCTGGGACTATAAACTTGAAATTTTGAGTTGATGCCTTTTATGTTATAAGAAAGGAATTTTGGAAATTTCACCCAAAAGGGAATATAATACACCCAAAATAAGGGATGAACAATTGTATGGAAATCCACAATTTTCAAAGAAATGCGAAGTTTGACATACCTGCTTCTAGTTAGAAATAAATGTACACTTATATCGGCTTTATTCAAAATTTCACCCCTAAGAGGATGAATTAGGGGTTATAAGTTTATATTAGAAGTTCGTCACTTTTGAAGGTAGAAGCACGAAATTTCATATACATATTTCATGCTTCTGGTTAGAAATAAATGTATATCGGCCTAAATCGGCGTTTTTCAAAATTTCATCCCTAAGGGAGTGAATTAGCTTAAATTATTTTAGCCCCCATGGAACACCGCAAACGTCGTTTACAGAGATATTATGGTAATAAAAAATAAAAAAAACTAAACATGCGAGCGAAGCCGCAGGGAACAGCTAGTCACAAATACAAAATTATGCTGCATATGCATGTTTATATGATAGATTAAAAGAAACAAGAATAAGAAAACTCATTTATACATGCTTCATTATCAAAATACGCCAAAAACAATATTTTTAGCAATCAGTTATATCTTGCAGCGGCCAACTTGAATATGAAATACACAGTTGCAGAAAGGAAGCAATAATTTTCAATATTCATACATGTATGTGTGTTTGCTATTCCACCATGACAATTTATGAATTATAAATGTGTTAACCGATTTAGACATGATTGTTATTGTTTGAATGCTTACATTTTCTAATGTAATACAAGCTAGGTAAAATATGAGAAAACTTTGTGACAATCATGCTTTTAAATAATTTTTAAAGCTTTTTTTCTTTTTCATTTAGATATTATGTAATATTTGATTAGACAAATATCAACTTTTTAACAATTATCATATAACACTTATAAGAGATTGCAATCACTGTAATCATCATCATGAGCCCTTGGAATTTCACTGTTTAATATGGGTCTCCTCCTTAAAAGGGGGGATTTTCCATAATTTCTATACTTGGCAGGCATCTTGGAGATAGCAGTAGATTTTGATTGAGTAACAGGACAATGCTGCTGCCCATTATCATCATACATCCATTAGGAGTATCCATTAATCACATGTTTTTTCTAGCAGCTCTTTGCAGGAATCCACATTCACACAACTTTATAATTTTTATACTTTCATCTACATGAGTTAAAATTGATGTATCAAAATCACCATGTGAAAAACTGTAGCCTTCAAATACCCTCATATGATACCTGAGGTAGTATGTATATCCATATTCTTAAAAATTCAAATAACTGCTCTCAATTAACACAGTAAACTAAGATTCCATATCCAAGTATTTTACAAGGAAATAAATAACTTCTTGCTTTATGCCAACTGATAGGGTGTCCAGTGCTGCTTTGTTTGAATGTAATGGCAATTTATTGGCCTGTGTACAACCAGCCCTCTGATCATGAAATAACTTAAAATTATTATAAATTTCCACATAACTAAAACAATAAACCATTTAGACCTACACGTATGTTGGTAATTTAGGGCCCTTTCTTTTTGTATAAACCTACTATAGATGCAGAACAATTTATGTAATATGGTACTGAATTCATTTGCTTTTAATCAAAAAAAATAACCAAAAATAAAAAAAAACCTTTAGTAAGAGAAATTAAAATGTTATTTTCCTAACTATTAATCATAACAGTCAGTTAGAGTAGTTGCTGTCTGGAATGACCAATAATAGCAGGTATAAATACTCATCTCTATTATGTACTAAAATTTAATTGCTGTTCAATTCAGCAGATACAAAGAGGCCTACTCAATTGAATATACTTCCTGATATTCAAAATTTAATATAGGTAGTAGTAGTAAGGTCTACTCTTTATAATCGATATACATCTTCCACCCAACAAGCTTTATGGTATTAGTCATCATATTTCTAAACAATAGGAACAATTTCTGGCACTTTATATTGGTTCAAAATATTTGTCTGATGCATTTAGCAAATATATTAATTAACAATGTTTATAATTAGTACTGATATAATCACATGTTGGCTGACCTAATAAATAAAAAATAGTTCAATAATACACACCAGCACGAGCCAAGGATCCGTGCACTTTACCACCGAGCAGTGGTATTGTAAGGTCGAGTTCAGTGGATGATAACTCAGACACAAGACAGAAGTCCTCCACTGGGGCGCCGCATACGGACAAAGTCAACTCCTCTGCACCAACCTCAGCAAGGGCGCGAACACGCTCCTGAAAGAACAATTTTGGATGACAAGATGTCCCAAATCTAACCTATAAATCTTTCAACTTGTAAAACCTGCAACTCGTTCAGAATATAAAATATCAAAGTAAAAATTGTGTTCAATACTCAAAAATTTATGTATATGTACCGGTTATACTACAATAAATCCGGTCATAAGGTTATGAGAGTAATTTTCAATTTAGGCTTACTGTACCTTGATTTGGCCAATGGTCTCCTCTCCACTGACATCTAGAACATGTGTCGACTGCCCTCTAATGTGCAACTGCATTTTGAGTTTTCTGAAAACAGAATCGTAATATGCAACAGCGTGGTCGAACAACACGATAACAACGTCCTTCTCACAATTTTNTATCAAAGTAAAAATTGTGTTCAATACTCAAAAATTTATGTATATGTACCGGTTATACTACAATAAATCCGATCATAAGGTTATGAGAGTAATTTTCAATTTAGGCTTACTGTACCTTGATTTGGCCAATGGTCTCCTCTCCACTGACATCTAGAACATGTGTCGACTGCCCTCTAATGTGCAACTGCATTTTGAGTTTTCTGAAAACAGAATCGTAATATGCAACAGCGTGGTCGAACAACACGATAACAACGTCCTTCTCACAATTTAAATATTTTAAAAACTGATGAATTTTGCACTATTAAACTTATTTATTAGAAGAGTAAAACTGTTTTATCTTCTAAAAGTATTCTTGATATAAATTTGATATAAATTGAAGCTCGCGAGAAATACTAACCTTATCAGCCAAGTCTGACAAGCGAAAGAAACAAAAATGGCGGACGGAAATGAATTGCAACCAACGACAACTTATTTAACTTTTTTATTGTTTATCATATTCTCTTATAAACATTATAGTTTTTTTACAGGTACCTATTTACAAATAGTAATCCATAGACGGTATACCGAATCTGTATTTATTTATAAAATTAACATTGTCGCTGAAAATAGGGATTTTAAAAGTATTTAGTAGATAAATTCTGGATTTAGCGGGAAATAGCGACTTCTAATCTTTTAGACTCTCAGACGCTAAAAGAATTACCTTTATTTTATAAATAATAATAATGATTTTCTAAATATAATCATTATCAACCTATCTACTGTCCCACTGCAGAGCACGGGTTTTCTCTCAGAATGGAAAAGACAAGGCTGTAGTCTAGCACACTGGTTGGTTGCTATTTAACAGACTTCATATGCCATCGAGAAAATTTTTAGACAAATATTTCTAATTTGAAACGAGTAGTAATTAATTATCAATACATAATAAATAAAATTCATTATATTCATGCGTTGGTTGTTACAGTGAAGTCGATACACTACCTTCGAAAACACTTTGCAAGTTCTTAACATAGATTATATGTACATAACACGTAGGTATGCACGATACAGACACTACTTGCGCCTTCTTCAAAAAGCTTTACATGTTTCTCCTTCTGCAATATATAATATAACTAGGTATAATATATAATTTAAAAAAAATATGGAGATGCATATGGCGTCGATGTCTGCCGCTGCACCAACGGTTGATATCGGGTCGTTGTGTATACGCTAGATCGTCTTAAGACTTGTTTCGACAAGTTTCGTGTTCAAGAGCTGCGCCATCTGTTGAAGATGCGGGTAGTGACTATGTAATGAAATAGGCTGCCACAGTACATGTATATATAGTGTACATGTACGTACTATGTAGTGGTTTAGTATGTAGTGAAATAGAGTAACATACATACATACACTCACGCCTTTTTCCCTGGACCAACCAAACCAAACTAGCTGGTGGATTTTGGTCAAACTATTACAGAATTAAAGGTACTATTCCGATTTAAATACTGCAACATATTTCATCATAATCGGTCTAGTAGAATTGAAGAGACAGCTTGATCTGTTTTAATAGCCACCGTTAACTCAAGCAAAAGTGGTTTTAAGGCTTTTTATATAAATCTATGATTATTTCGGGGTTACCCATGTAGCGGAAAACCGACATTCACGCGGATGGAGCCGCGGGAAAAAGCTAGTTTACAATATGTCTAACGAATGCTTTATTCTAAACAACTAACCACATTGACCGTTTCTTATAGCCTCATGGCAATTGCAAATTCAGTGAACTCTAAAAGCAAAATATCTTCAAAAATTACATTACGTACGTCGAGGCTAAACTATGAAACTTTGCCATTGATTTACTATTTGCGTGGATGTCTGGTACCGGGATTAGGTACAATTTGTTTCGATTTCACATGTTGGTAAGCCCTATTTTCCACCCTGAAGCTCGTGATTGGCCATTCTCTGGTCCGATTACGATTGGAAAAAGCGGCTGACTGTGACTATGCCGTGTGATCTGTGTGATTGTAAAGATGAACATTTTTCTTCAGAAAATGATTAAATAGATTTAAAATCTACATTTAAGAGAATTCAAGGTTTAACAAGTCACGTAAAACAATATCATGCTATCGCGACTTCTTCGGCAATTTTTGTTTACACTCTTGCATTTAGTTGTGAATATACTTGTTGCTATTCAAAATGTTTATTACAAATTTTGGAATCAAAACTACAATTTAAATATAAAAGGCGTGACAAAAAGTGAAATAAAATTACTGTTAGAGACCGTACCAAGAATTACGAAGAAAGTCAACCATTTAGTGGTGTTCGCCGACACAGATCATCATGCACTTGGTGACTTGGCTAAGGTAGTCATTTGGAGTTTGGTCATAGGAATCCCATTCGTCAGCTTTTATGATGTCACAGGTAAATTTTTGTTGTAATTTGTAGAGTACATATAAATTATATTTTGCAATAAAATAACCCTAAAACATTTTCTATTTTTCGTTGCTGTCTATAATACAACAAAGTTCTTCAATAATTATTAGTTAAATAGTCTCATATGTAAATCAGAACATTGTTTAAACACAGATTTGTTTCATTGTAGACAGATTTGTCCTCATTAAAGGAGACTGTAATTATTCTCTTATCCAATAAGCCTTTGTGTCATGTATGTATTAATTTTTAAATATGTTTTGATTCCAGCTCAGCTGAAAAAAAATGAAGAAGAATTATTTCATGAAGTGGAAAAAAATAAGAAGGGCATACCTGGCTGTATAAAATGGTTCAAGAAACCAAATTTAAATGGTTACACAAATGGAGTTCAAGCTCATACAGTAGTTCTTAATATTTTTACATATATGGATGGGAAACCGAAAATAGCACAATGTATACGTCAGATAGTAGAAGAAGAATTACCATGTAACAGAGAATCTACAGAATATTCTGCACAAGAATTGCACGATGCCTTTAAAATAATGTACCCATACATTCCTGATCCAGATTTAGTGTTGTATACTGGTCCCAAATGCTCCACTCGTGGTTTGTTGCCATGGCATATAAGATTAACAGAGTTTGTACAGCTGTCCTTAGACCATAATGTAAATATAGACAGTTATATAGGTGCTTTATACAAATATAATAAATGTGATCAAAGGTTTGGTAAGTGAAATTAAGACAATATACCCAGTCATAGGCCTAAGTGTAATTAAACTCTGTTTTTCTGGTATATGGCATATTGACATGATATTTTCTGTAAATATAGCTTGTATTTGAATTTTAATTATATTAATTTGATTGAATTAAATTATAGAGGCAAAAATGTGTGAATAAATGTTCAATATTTGTTACTCAGTCTTATACTTCAATTTTAAATAAATTATTAACTGGATTATGGAGGAACCCCATGTTTTGTGGTAGTCTTCCACAGGATTCATTCACCTTAGGTTTATCCTAACAAGTCAGGGTCTATTATTACAAGTGAGTGGCTCTAGGGAACAGCATGAACAGTCCTTACCTACCTTAACCTGTCTTATTATGTACCTATCATCCATTTTTGAATGCTAAATTCAGAAAAAAGAAAGCTTTTTTTAATTTTTTTTCTGCTATTTTGTGTAATCAGAACAAAGGGTTGTTTTGCTAATTTGAATCTTGGTCTTTTAATTAAGGAATAGCTAATTGGCGATGTATACATGAAACAAATTTTGTTGAATTATAGTAATATGCACTTCATATTACTAGACTACAATAAAATATTTTACTAGAATACATAATAATACATTACCTATTGTGTGACAGAATACTATAGGACTAAGTAGTAAAGATGCACATGTTACCCATCATGGTAAAAAAATCATTCATGAAAGGTATTAACTAAGTCACCTCATATTAGGAGATTGAAAGAGATGTATAAATGTTGACTACATTATGCCACATATAAGGGTCGACAGAATCTCATGTCTCACCCTGTAACCAAATTTTCATATGAAAGTTTAAACCAATCTCATTTCAGTGAGAATGTGAAGTGTCTGCATACCAGTTCCTGCATAACAATCACGAGTCATTGGATTATATGCATTTTTACATTAAGTAGTTTTAGCAATCATGCTTATTTTAGTAGTGAAATGTGTAGGTGTTTAGCATTGGTTGGGAACAGAGTTCTTAAAGCACCATCACATGTGTATTTGTATAATTTTATAAAGAGCAACTGGCAAATCTACCCTTGTACCACAGAATCTACATTAACATAATAAAGGCTGTATTGTTTTATACTGAGAATTTACAAGCTATAAAACAAGATAGTTGTCATTTTGATAGTTTAGATGCCATTGTGAATAAATCAAGCATATTTACATTTCAAATGCTTGTAATAAACAATAGTTCCCATTACAACACATTTCAAAAAATACAGTTTGAAAATCAAAAACCTTCAAGTCCATGATCATTGTAGAACACTAATGCCTTTAAATTATTATCAGAAAAGATTTGGAGTGAATTAAACGTTCTCTATAAAAACCTTGGGTTTCGAAACAATTAGTACAATGGTGATATATCAACCATACGGGTGCCTCAAGAGCGCATGTTCAAAAATGGCGCCAAATTTCAAATTGTATCCTGTCACATACTGACGTAGGACAGCAACAAACGTCATGTTTGTTCTTGAAAAATCCGTGATAGTGAAATATAATTGATTAGTAAAAATAAATAAAATTCTAAATATTTGGCATTTTTATAGTTTATATTTGACCCCACTTTTAGATCATATTTGACATTTTGTAACATGCATGTTGCTGTCTAATCATTATTTCGGATCATTTCGCTTGTATTTCCAGTACGTCGAATATATTTGGAGCTTATTCAGAGAGTCCAAAAAGCGAAACATTTCTGCCATATAGCAGAATTTTGGAATGCCTCATAGGGGTTTATGGTCACTACTATGCTACCGATACGAACCTGTGAATCTAGTCTTTTCTAAGGATATGACATCCGCAATCATGAAATCTTCATCAAGACACTATCAGGAATTAAGAGATTTCATCAGGACTTGGACCTTAGTGACTAATGTAATTTAGTAACCAGTTATAAATAACTAGTTACTAAATGGGTGAGAAGAATAAAGAAGGCCAAATGTTCAGGTCAAATATTGTTTATTAGAATGACGCGAAAAACACTAGCGCAACTAAAAAAATATTTCAAACAAATACTAATATTTACACCTGAAGATGCTGGATAACTCGAACCTGCAAGAGAAACATATAAATAATATCTCATAGCCTTCATTTAAGATGCCAGAAATGTATTTGTAAAATATTAAACTGTGTATGTGGTTCAAAATATTTCAATGTTATCAGTTACATAAGGTGTGATAAGAGATTAATGGTTCATAACATGTTCTACCTATATTGTTATCTATAATACTGAGATGCAGTCATCTTAAAAATTCGTTAATATACAGTTCTAAATAAACTGTCAGATAGTTATTGTTTGATTTACTGATATATTACTCGTTCCCGTTAACTTTGAATTAAAACATTTTAATAATAAGAGCATATTAAGATAGTGATAGCCCCTATCACTATCTATCTTATCACTCGAAATCTAAAGACTTGTCATCCATGGTCATAACCATGGATGACAAGTCTTTAGATTTCGAGTTCGAATACAAGGCTTCGAGTTTGAAACCTCCGATTTTCAAAATTATGTGCCTATTAATAATTACCAGTTACATCAAACAGTGAAGAAATATATCGTGAGAAAACCTACATGCCCGAGATTTTCTCAACGGCGTGTGAAGTCTGCCAGCCCGCGTTAGGCCAACGCGGTGCTCTCATATTAAGAGGACACCCGTACTCTGCGGGGACAGTAGATGGGTTGATGATTGGGCAAATAGCGGAGCAGTCTCTTTGCAGCGTATGTTTAAAAGGGTTTGAAATCCCTGCATCTATTTCTTCTTTCATATCTTATTTAAATCTAATTATAAACATTATTTGCATTTTTAATAGTAATTCTAAATATGCAGAATAGTTTGACATAAATCAGTTCTCACTACATCATAAGACCTCTCTAGTAATAGTACCAAAATATTCAATATATTTTCCGTTTTCTAAACTTTGATTTGTTGATTTTGGACTTTCCTATATTTTACGGTTTTTGAAATGATAAAAGTACGAAACTGCGTTCTCTTTATAGGGTAAGGTGAAAAGTTCTCGACCTGACAATGAAAGACTATAATTTTCAATTTAGAAATATTTTTATTTTTCTACACAATCTCTCTTGACTTGAAAGCACTTGGACCTAGCGTTTCTCCAACATCAGTATTTTCTCCGGAAAGTGAGTTTGGAAGGCTGTGACAATATTCTTCAACAGCCCTCTCAATTTTTTCATTGGACGCGAAGCACTTCCTAGAAACAAATTTCTTCAAGTTTGGGAACAGATGGAAGTCTTGAGGATGGCAAAACAGGAGAATAGGGGGGATGGATGAGCAAATCGTACCCCAAATTCCACACTTTTCCCATCGCCAACACACCCTTATGTACAGGTGTGTTGTCCTAGTGAAAGATGATTTTTTTCTTTTTCAAGCCAGGCCTTTTTTCGCGAATTTTGGTATACAGCTGGTCAAGAACTTTGGAGTAATATTCGCCTGTAATTGTTCTGCCTATTTCAAGGTAATCAATTAACAGGATCTCTTTTGCATCCCAAAATACGCTGACCATGAAACTTGTCATACGAACTAATGACACATGCACTCAGGCAGGAATCAATTTTTTGCTGATTGGAATGCCATCTCCATGTCAGGCCGAGAACTTTTCACCCTACCCTCGTATACAATGAAGTGTTGATTAAGAACGAAATATTTTGAACTGCATACTTTCATAACGTAAATTGTAAAACTGACATTTCTGACATCTTATGTTCAATTTATGTACCTAAAATGTTTCTTTTTAAATTTAAGCTTTTGCAATTTTAATTTTTAAATATTTTACTAGCTATAAAACGTTACTTGAGCCATTTACTCAACTATTTAAATTATCTCAAAGAGGAACTCCCATTTTTTATTTTATATAAAGACAAGACAGTAATATAAACATATTGGAAGAATTACCATCATCATCCCCAAGCCACATTCGTTCCCACAACAGGGGCATGAACCTTCCCTCATCAGGAGGGAGATTAGGCCATAGTCTACCATGTGAGCTTAAGTCTGGTTGATAGACTTTAGAACAGCCATGCATGTCCATGCAGGTTTCCTTTTCTGTTAAGTATATTGGTGTCAACAATGTGGACCATACATGAATTATAAATAACTCAGTGGTACGGGACCGAGATCGAATCCTCGACCTTTCGATAGTAAGTCGGGTCTGGCACCACTAGACCCGAATTATAAATAGTATTAATATAGGGTCAAACTGAAATTATTAGACTGAAGTAGAATTAAAAGAATCTCGTTGTATTTTGGATAATGTTTGTTTTGGGACAAAGAATAGGCATGTGGGATTTCAGTTGACATACATAGCTTGAGATGAAAAAAATGAAGTGTCCGCAGACCGGAGAATATTGCAATGGCTTAAAAATCAAGTATACAAATGTCATGCCCATCGTAACATTAGATATTATGCACAAAATTAGAATCACGAAAAGGTCCACAAATCGTGTCATGTTAGGGATCATACTGAGCGACTATGTCTGAAGAAAGATCATATGATTAAACTTAACACATTCATTGCCGTTCCTGTGAGGATGTGTTGATAGTTATTGCTTGGCCATAGAAATGGGTTTTCTCAGAAGGCCATTTACTTTAAAAAATTTACTCGCGTAAAAGCGTGACTGGTTATTGATACAATTCTCAATAAAACACGCGGGCGCGTCTTTGGTTTCTTAATGTTGGCGCCGCATCACACGCCGACGTATCGTCGGTAGCGAGTGTTAAGTAGAGATGGGCATCAAACATTGCGAGGTATAATGATGCTATTGTAGCAAATCAATCAATCCTGGATGGGAGCCTTGAGATATCTAAAGTGATCCCTGAAGATGGAGACATGTTTGGCTCATGCCTTTGAAAACAGAAGCTCTAGAGAAGTCCATGATCTGCATTTTATCACATGTGTCGATATAGGGTACCACGCAGTTTTTAGTCAGCAGGAATCATTAAAAACTCCGCCTCTAGTCCCTGTTAGCCCTAAGCAATATTTTATTTGTGACAAAAAAGTATCTGACCGAATGGTTATCATATACCAGGGGTTATAATTGCAAGATGCCAGTGTCTAGGTCGTTAATACATCAAAATGTCTGGGTAAGAAATGTTCAAGAGTGGCTTAGGACAGGAATTTCATGGCGGTTTCACTTTGCCATGAATCTTATGATTTGCAAGGGATGGAATGTTGAATGATGATGATAATGTTATTAAACTTTCGCGATTTAGACTGGCTTTTGTCTGCTCATGAGCACAATTAGGGTATTTCAATCGAAACGCAGAATTCAGAACATTATTGAAAAAAAAAACCCCGACTGCGTGAAATGTATNATGTTGAATGATGATGATAATGTTATTAAACTTTCGCGATTTAGACTGGCTTTTGTCTGCTCATGAGCACAGTTAGGGCATTTCAATCGAAACGCAGAACTAAAACATTATTGAAAAAAAAAACCCCGACTGCGTGAAATGTATTTTTTTTTATAAATTTGATATACTCAGTCTCTCATAGTTAAAACAAACCTAATGACACCTCTCAAATTAAAATCTATCAAGCCGTTTAGACTACAGAGCATGCCAAAGAAATATACATATATACACTCGAAAAACATAACCTTCCTTCTGGCGCAGTCGGGTAATGATCAGTAACTGTGAGTGAAATTATTATTCTATAGCGAATGACAACTGTTATTAATTTATCATTAGTATCACTAGTATTTCATTAGACCTGAATTATAACAAAAATACAACCTGCGCAAGTTGTAACCTGCTGTTCAACGGCGGTGTCGGGCGCGGCTGCCGCTGCGTGAACGTCGTCGGTCGCAGTCCCTAGACCGCTCATACCTATCGTATTTGTCGTAGGACCTGTCCCGCTTCGAGCTGTCTCCGTCGTAAGACCGCTTGTCTCTCCTGCGAGACCGCTCCTCGGATCTGTCTCTCGGCGTCTTCCTCCGTCCCGAACGCGATTCGTAACTAATCGAGCGTGAACGTTTCGCACGCTTTCTCGAGCGATCGTCGTCAGAATCGTCCCTATGTCTATCTTTTTGCTTGTCGTCCCTACTCCTAGAAGATTTACGCTTATAGTCGTCCTTCTTCTTCGCTTTGGATCTCCCGTGGTCATCGTAATGTTTGGACTTTGAGTAATGTTTGTCATTAGATTTATGCGATTTCTCCTTCTTCTGTTTCACCTTTTTGGAATATCTTTGAGAGGCGCTCGAACTAGAACTTCGTCGTTTTCGTTTTTTAGAGTGTTTAACTTGGATTTTAGATTCAGATTCGCTTTCCAACGACGACTCGCTCGAGCTAGATGCGGAGTCATCCTCTGAATCACTGGAAGATGACGAGTTTCCCTTATGATTTGTTTTATTATTGTGTGTAACCTGGGGACTTGGTATACGTTGCCTTCTGCTAGATTTATTTACTTTTTCTTCTATAATATCTAATTTCCTAACACTACCAACATTGCTCGAGAACTTTTGACCGCTTCTTTTATCCTTTGAGAGTCTTCGTTCTGATACCTTTTCCATCATCTGGCTGTTTATTGGCGGCGGTGTAGCTGATGATCCTGGGAATTTACATAATTACTGATTACTGAATATAACACCGGACATAAATGATTTTTTTAATCCTTACTATGTATGATGGTCTCTAATGTACTTACGTGAACGTCTTGGGCGTTCTGGTGTAATATTTGGTGTTGTAGGGTCATCTGCTTCTCTTGCTTCCGCTCGTCTCACCTCCGTTTCGATTTCTCGGGATGTTCGCTCGAACTCTTGTTTCTTACGCTTTATTAGCTCCTGATAATATCGATATTTTTGAGGTTATAATGTATTCAGTAACTGTTATTTAAGCCTATTAAGCAACGCTTACTAAGGCTAAGCGATAGAGGGGTTCACCATTTTAAAATCTAGATTAGAACTTCCTTCATCTATACAATTATAAAATTGTTAATGTCAAACTTTCAAAAATCAAAGATATTTAAAAACAAACTACTCAGATCGACTAATTAAAGGCTTCTGAAACCAAATCT
>WUAW01038330.1:14263-30196 GCA_017165845.1 Thaumetopoea pityocampa | reverse complement strand
ATACCCAAAGTGGTCTATATCGACCCCCAGGGATCGACGGGTACCAGCAAGGGGTCCACGCTGTCAAAACCACATTTGATGTTGATAAATTTGCAAAAAATTATATCAACTACGCTTTGGGAATCTACCCAAAAGCGAAAAACCTTACAAGTGGTCTACAAAACAAAAAAACTTGAGGACATTTGAGTTGGACTATAGTCCACTACTCTCGCCTAATACGGATTGAAGACTTCACACGCTGTCGAGAAACCCTCTCAGGCATGCAGATTTCCATGTATGCTGAATATAAAGGTGTAATTAAAATAGTAATGCAGCACTTTATTTAAGAACATGTTATGCATTTTTTTTATCTTGGGAATACGTCAGATAATATATTTTATGCATATGAGGTTCTGCGCGCGCTATTTTTAATGTTTACTTGAGTGAGTACCATTTGCCACTCATAAAGACAGTGTATACATGTTTTAATGCTGCTGTGTATATATGCAGTGATATTTCTGGAATATTGTAAATATACTACTGTCATTGTGTTTGAAAGTGATTTTACTTCTGCACCTGATAATTGTAAAAGTTAATATAAATGTTTTAATCACGGCCCCAGCTAAAAACCAGCGCTGTGTTCAGCACCATAGCTTTGTATTGAGCTGGTAGTCCTTTCTACTTTTTCTCATATCGCTCATCCAATAGAATAATGACGCAATTGCAAAAAATTTAAAATTTTATTTTGTTTTTAATTTGGATGACTTGTTGTTTAAGATGGTTTTTTTTCGAGAATGCTCAAATTATTAATTATAACCTATAAATAAATTATGAAAAATCATGATAATTGATACGATTTACAAAATGGGTATAATGCAATTTTAAACTGAAACGCTTCTTCTGATAAATTGCAAAAATGTAATTACGTCATTGTTCTATTGGATGAGCGATATGTATTTTTCACATATTTGTAGACATAATAGTTTAGGCCGTTTTTTTCTTTAGTAGATATATCAGTTTCAGAGAGTACTTAGTCTTAAAGTCAGGTAGTACTTAGTCTCTTAGTCTGTCCGGCAAATAGACTTTTAAGTATACGTAAGTGACCCCTGCTCCCTCTTACTCTTTCCGAGATAGTACTATCTTATATCCTATAGTGCTTTTCCTAAATTCCACAATCCTTGCTTAATACACCTTTCCTATCTCATCCTCTTTACTTTCCTCTCCACTAAATCGTACGAAGGCAATGAGGAACATTAACACTTTTGAACCTTATAAAAAGGCGGCGTCGTGGTTCGCCACCCAACATGTCTCGTTTCCTGCGGGGGCGAAATCTCGGCTGCGGTTAACCACTATGCTACATTAAACGATCTTAGCAGATGGAAAGAAGTGATCTCTGTCTACCCCGATGGGAAAGAGGGGTGTCTGTTTATGTATGTATGTATGTAGTATGTACTATGGACTCTGCCTACCTTTATGGGATATCAGCGTGAGTGTATGTATCAGTTTCAGAATACGACGACGAATTTAGTAAGATTGCGGATTTTAATATATATTCTTATTCAACCCCAACGAACTCTAAAGCTGTCAGTGTGGTGGTGTAAAATTTGTTTGTAAGTTTGTTTGTATGGGGTAATCTCCCAAAATAATAATCCAATTTTAAAAAATTACACTGGTAGAAAGCTACATTACTCCTAAGTGCTATAGACTATAAATTATATTTATATAATGCATATTAGCCGAGCTATCACAATGTTTGTTTCGCCAGTCGGAAAGAAATACCTCCTAAAACAGAATTATTTGCATGCATTTAGGCAGCCTAAAGAGTTGTAAGTATATATAATTGAAATCTACTTTCTTTGGAGTACTCTGCCTAGCAGTGGAACGTTTATAGCTTGTAATGAATTAAAGTTTTAAATTAAAAGTTTTTAAGTAAAGTTTAGAAGCTGTAGTTTGACAAATATAAGTATGGTATTTTTATTTGGAAAAAAAAGGACACTTCCTGTAAAAACAACGCGCAGACGATATCGCGGGAAAAAGCTAGTCTATACTAGCTTTTTCCCAAGGGTTAATATCTATATATTAACCCTTGGAGTACACTGGGGGTCAATTTGACCCCAGAATTTTTTTATCCTAAAATATTTCTTAAGTTAGTCGAAATGTTTGAAACACCCGATATATACTTGCAAAGGTCTAACCTTATTCTAAACGTACACAAAGGGATAGCTGCGTATCTTGTTTAATAATGTTACAACGGCCAAGCGTAGAGGACGTGGGGTCAAATTGATCCCGTGTGTACTCCGAAGTTCTGTTCGGAGATGTGTACTCCGAGGGTTAATTATCTAATTTTATACCCAATTAAGACCAAAATTTAATTATTAAGGTGAATGACGATAACGCAATTTCTCATCATTATCATCAGTTCCATTATGTCGACTGCTGTTATCCTCCTCCGTAAAAGGAGGGATTTACTACCAGTCGCAGTAGATTTTGATTGAATAACAAGATAACGTTACTACCCATCTCTTAGCTAGTTCCCACAGCATCCAGAGATCTAGCAAATTACGGACAGATAATTTAGTTGTCGTGTTGTGCTCACAGGTGTGTGTTATCTGTAGCTATAGACGGCCGGGGTTCGTGAGGCTTGAATATCTCCAAATTTAGTTTACATAACTTTAACGTCTATATTAATACTAGCTTTGCCCGCGGCTCTGCCCGTATAAATATCGGTTATCCGCTACATGGGAAATCCCGATACAATCATAGACTTATATAAAAAGCCCGATGGCCACTTTTACTTGACCTCTCGTACCTTAACGGCGGCTACCAAAACAGGGATCAAGCTGTATCCTCAATTCTACTGGACCGATTTTGATGAAACATGCCGCAGTTTTTAAGTCGTAATAGTACCGTTAAGACTGTAATAGATTGAACAAAAGCTACCTGCTGGTTTTTGAATCCCGAAAAGTTTTTTTTTTAATATCTTTGATTTATAACTATGTAATTGACATTTAATAATATTATAGATGAAGTACTGAGTATAATACCAATATAGTGTTTTCATATCCTTGCGTTCAATGCGTGACATCTTGGAGGAGGTCCAATTGTATCATTCTGACTCCCAAATTTTTTTTTTATTAAAACTATTTCTTTTTATTACCTATCATTAAGGCACCTTAAGTGTTCTTGCGTCCAGGGCACCTCCTCGAGGTGATGGTCAGAATTATGATTTTAACATAAATCAATACTACTGTAGTTGTTACTACTGCGGTTGTAAAAATGGTGCACGAGCCATCGGTACCTGTGTTCACGTGATAACTATAACCTGGTTTTTAGGGTATGCTAATCATCACAACGTGCAAATAACTCCACCATCAGATAACCTACAGAACATATACATACGATTTAATAGTTCAGATACTGATAATTTTCATTTTTAAACATCTTGTATACTAAGGTGCATTTTTCTATTAATACGCACCTTTAAAGTAAAAGCTGTTGTAGCATTTACTACTGCACGTCATAAGGCCCATATCGGAGCATGGTTCTTTGTTGATAGTACACACACACACGATACTTAAATCTCAGACATGATTAATGCCAGTAGACCAAGTTTTTACGCCAGTAGACCAAGTGTTTAGCGTAACTTAACAAATATAACACTTATTTTCCTCACGATACTTTGAAAATATAAATTGGCGCACGGCCGGATTCGAACTAACGACCACGATACGATATATGAGTCAAGGTAACGTATATCCATCAACTGTAACTCCATTATATGTTTTAATGATTATTGATGTATTTATCAAAAACAAAACAGCCTTAAGTTCGTGTATGTTAAATTTTTAACTATTTCCAGTCAAGTCAAAACTTGACTAATAGAGTTTGCTATGAGAAAGAGGTAACAATTAAGGCGTAATAGGTAAGACATTGGTGCGTGGCGCCGGCTTAATAATAGCGTCACTCCATATCTTTCCGTGGATACTGAGAATCAGCTAAGGTATATACCATAATAATATAGGCATATACCAGTTAAGCCCTAACACCATAATAATATAGGCATATACCAGTTAAGCCCTAACACCATAATAATATAGGCATATATCGGGATAATGGGTAGCAGCGTTATCCTATAATTACATCACGATTTAAGAGGTCTGCCAAACGAATCCGAATTATGGCAAATCCCCCCTTTTAAGGAGGAGGTCCAGTTCAGCAATGCACTTTTAAGGGCTGCTGAAGAAGAGGTAACGATACAACGAAACACCAAAAGTACGTCTGATCATTTTATTCTCACAAGGAAAAACGTTAACGGATTTCTTAAAAATTACAATAACGAAAAAATTATACACAGCTAAAGTACCCATAGCTGCATTAAATACAATATTATTTACAATTAAGCTCTTTGGCTCCTAAAAAAATTCACAAGAAAAAAATCTATTAAAAAATCTTAATAAAATCGCAAATGCAACTCGAGCAACATATAACATAAAATTATCAATAAAATTTCAACAGAGGACTTAAAAATAAATCTTCTAGTTTGAGCACATTTTTCTACTGATGCCTGTACGGCAATTTAAGAAATATGGTCAAAAATGGAAGAATTAAAAAAAATAAACAGCTGCAGAGAATTTCCACTGACGTGTTCCTATACTCGTGTATTTCTTTCAAATACTGCGCCGGTAAATGATATTATTGCTAAATTCACATAGACAAAGAAAGAAATCTTAATTTCACATTAATTTTAAAAAGATGACAGAACATTTTTTTTTTTACTTCTACATAAGTAACATTTACAAGCTTATTACAAATATATCGTTTTAAGTAATAATACGATTAAAAATCCATATTCAATCAATTAATTAGTTGTATAATCGAATAAATTCAATAAAACGAACAATTGGAACATTTATATTATTAAAACACAGAAGTTTCAGCTTGTAGTATACATAAAGTGATTATGTCCGACCTAAATATTCAAAACGAATTCCAAAACAATCAATCAGATAGACATACAGGCAGACAAACAAGCAAGCAAACACTGCGTTTAAAAGAGATTAATATATTACAAGGAATAAAAATTCCGTTAAATGCGCTATTATAAGTCGGCGTGCGATACGTCGCATACTGAATATTGTTCGCGTGTCACTGGGATTATTCAAAATAAGACTCAGCGTTAACTGAATGCAAACTATTTCTAAAGTGCATCTGCGACATGTCTATATAACTCATGCCAATAAAATATGGATTCCGAGTGCCGTTCGTTCTCGTTCCTTCTCGCTCATACATTTTTACTGCAAGCGAGAGGCAACAAAAACGAACGCCATTTCCGAATTCACCCATTATTGATACGTATTTATAGTAGCTACACTTGTGACAGCTTGGTATTTTTTCTTGTGTGAAATAAAGTAAAATAGGCAACATTCTATGCTACGGTATAATTAAATGTTAAAAAAATATATGAAAAATACTATTCCTAGATACTTCTTTGGATGTTGCGAAAGAAAAGGCAAAACGACCGTAGACGACTGCACGCCTGCAATTGCGTTAGTATATTCATAATAAGTATGTGTACGGCAAGCTCCCATTAATTCCAGCACCAAATGCTGCTACTGGTCCCCTCTGTGGATAAGTTTCTAAACCATCTGACAGTTCGTAGGCCCTCAATAATGGTAGAACCAAGCCGTCCAAGTGTCACATATAATACAATGTCGCCAGTATAAATGGCGTATTAGAAAAATTGCGGCCCTGAAACCGCGCATGCACGCACTGCTATTAAACGCGCACGATTTATAACCGTACAAAAATGAATTACTACACAAAGTATACTAATAATTTTTTTCAGCGATTGATATTGAATATACTGCAGTTCTTCAATTTGATATAGCATAACTGCTTTGTGAACTTCGATTCAAGGATTCGCACAAGTTTTGTGTTCCACACAGAACAAGAAAACCACAAAAACGCAAACTGCAGTCCGCGTTAGTAAACCGTTTAACGTTTTTACCTACAAAAAGTTAATTCTTATTGAGTTTACAACACAAAATTTATGTTATTTTAAAACTTTGCACCAAATAATAGAAACGATTCGTTTTTAAATAGCAGTGATTGAAAAACGCAGCTAGGCAAACGTGCTCATGGAAAGTAATTCTTTACAATTTATGGCGTTTAAACTGCGCGAATTAAATCGCAGTGCGTATGCAATGCCAATTCTCGCCCTAACGGTACGTACGTACAGTATAAATTAATTTACAGTATACTAAAGCGTCAAGAACAAACATCCAAACGAATCTTTAACCTTAAAAACGTGATACTATAAAGTACTTTACAAATAGGAAATACGAAAATAGTCCAGGAGCTGGCTATGCAAAATAATTTTAATTCACAGCTCGTGGTCTAAACTCGCGAAGCATACAACCTACAGTAGGCACAGAAGGATCAGTACTTTTTGATTTAAAGGGAGTCCTTAAGTATGTATATCACATTGACTATAAAGCACCCTTGGCGTGCGTCTTTTATAATTAATGGAATGTAATTACCATGTTATTACAAACTTGTAACATATGTCTTTTGACATAAGATTGACATTTGTTTTTCATAGAAGAACGGCAAGCAATACATTGTAAATAATTACCGCCGACAATGAATGGTTTAAGAAAAAAGTCAAAATTAAGTACATTAATTACAACAAAAACTTTTACAAAATTTAGAAATCGGCAAAGTGTGAATTTTTCTTAAATATGTATGCATAAATATAAATTTATGTGCTTGCAACACAACCCTGTTAATACACAACACCGTTGGATAAGGGTCGTGCACTTTCGCGCAGCCAAGGGCGTCGGGGTAAAGCGTAGAGTTACCACTAAGTTATTTTACACCCTAAACATATAGATAGCATTGAGCTGAGATCTCACTTCTAAACGATTAATCGCACAATTCTATTCTATGCGGTGACTTTACTGGGAACTTATATTGATATATCATAGTGATGTGTCGATATTTAAAATAAAAAGTATCGTTCGTTTTAATAATTACATTTTTTTTTCTAAATAACAAATTATATTAAAAAATAAATAAAATATATTTATTTATTTATTTTTAATATTATTTTTAATATAATTTGTCATTTATATATGTATAAATATATTGAAAGTAGTAAATATTTTTTTTTTCTATTAATACTCTTAAGTACATCAAGTATCAAAATTATCTACTCACAATTCTAGAGAGTCCAACTTGTTGAATGAAATCGAATGGTCAATCTTATAAAACTATATAAGACCAGAACTCATTTAAAACCTCCTTTCTAATGCAGAAACAGCTGGTTTAAAATTGGCATTACACCAATGTGGGTCAGAAGTTTATTAACGACGACCGATTAATTTACTGGTAATGACCTTGCTTTCTAGACCAGTTGATACTAGGTTCGAAGCCGGTAGGTATAAACTTTGTGTGAAGAGCACGAATGTTTGTACCCGAGTCATGGATATTTACCTATATAAGTTTATATATCGTTGTCTAGTATCCACGACCACAAACTGGGAGCAACTAACCATTAAAATCGAAACATCACTCGATATACATATATTTTTGTATATATATACACATATATGTTCGTAACATTCGGACTAGTATTATATTTACGTATATAACATGAGTGACGCTAAAACTTCTATCACAAACTAAATCATTGTTTAGTGCTGTCGATCGTCTTTTATTAAAAAAAAATCAATCAGTTAGATATTTAAAGTACTTAAAGTATATATGAATAAATTGATAATACAAAAAAAATCAAAGATTCGTCTGATAAGTAGGACTAACAAAATTTATTCATGTGCTACTGATATGATATAATTACGTGTAAAATTGCGAAAAATCCTACTTCCAGACACTTCTTTGAATGCTACGAAAAAAAAGCGCAATCGGTACTAAATTAAGCAGAGCTAAGAAAATAGATCTCTCTAAAACCCATTAATATAAAAACGCCACATTTCAGCATTAAACAGTTGACTTCTAATATAAAACCGGCCTACAACAGTGATTTATTGAGAGGCTTAATATACTTAACGTCCTATTATTAATAATTATTGTTTAGAATTAGTTGATTTTACTACATATATTTCTGTCCAACAAAAATACCAGTAGCCCACTAAATTTTTAATCAATCAAGTATCAAGAAACATCATATGACAGCACTAAACAAAAAGTTTAGTAACATATTAATAATAATAACATTATGTCCGCTATTTCTCTTAAATTACTTAAATCTGTAAGTGATATACTATGTCGCTACAACTACCAAAACAAAAAGATACTCGGTACAAAAGTACCACAAGAATGAGTTACATCGGCATTCTTCATCGATGCAGATGGGCGCCAACAAACGCTGAAATTGATTATAAGCACCAATCAATAAAGACCTTGTTGCACTATGCGTAAGCTTGAAATTCATAACATGCGGACGCCATGATGGCGCTCCCACGTACGATCAATGGTCAACGATGATTTTACCCGCGCAAACGCACCACCTTATAATTAGCTGAAATATTGTCGCACCTTTCAAATAATGCTTACTGCGCAGACACATCGCTGTAACTTATTTTTGTGGTTCTGTAACTAAGCGACAAAATGTTGCTCTTTAAATGTTACACACCATTGAGATAAGATCGATCCCGAGAGACAGTTTTAGATAGTATCTAATATTACACTCTGATAGGAGTGGCTATTTGCGACCTATTTTATTCAATTAGACTACAAATTCTAATCAAATGTATTTGGAGTCGCTCTTTTGTTACAAGACAGTTACTACATAACATTTTGTTGCTCCAACTACCGTAATTACAACTATAAATATATAATTATTTACAATAAGTTATTATTAACGCAATAAAAATTACAAGGTATTATATCAATATAACAATGTTTATTTTCACTCCGATATACCATTGACCTGAGCATGAATTGTACAAATATAAATAAAATAGAGGGTAGTTTTGAAATATAATTTAAAATTATAATTATGTTGAATTTTTGATAAATTACTTTATTCCATCACATAACGCACAGTCAATAATAAAAAGACCTCTAACGCACAGGACACAGATAGAGAAGTCTATCAGGAAATTCCGTCAAACTTTTTTAATTTTCGCTGTAAAACATTTGGCGTGAACCAAAATAATATGAATAGAAATATTTAATTGTTAACATATATTTTGTATTTAATTCCTTCTCAGACCCTAATTATAATTACCGAATATGAAATTTCCATATTGCGCGACAAGCTCCACATGCGTATTTTGCGTGAAAGAAAGTGCAATTCAATAATTAATTAAAACCTTGTATATTTTTTAAATTATTTTTCTATTGTGTAAGTTATACATAAACATATGCTTATACATATACATAAATATATACTTATACATATACATAAACATATGTTAAATATACAAGAGGCTTACATGTTGGTAACCCCTGAACACTGTTCAATTACGGGCTAGACTCAACACACGATATACGATACCCTTCCAAAGTTTGTAAACACAAAATACCATTGCCATTCATTGCCAATACTCCATATATAAATTAAATAATAAATATAACAATTCAGTGTTCTAATCTTTATTATATTTACAAAAATAAAGGCAAAGATATCTAAAAATGCAATTCCCTAAACTACCAATGTGAAAAACGATCAATTTGTTTTAATAAATTTGAACTATTACAAACCGGATATGATAAATCGGGTCAAAACAAAATATACATATTTTCCAACTACCCAATAATTCACTAATTGTAATTAACACGAAATTGACAGACACGTAATATAACTAATACACGAATAGTTTGCTATTCAATTATTTATGTATATATATAATACGAGCAAATTAAATTGACCGTAATGAAGTTAACTTCTCCGGACAGTAGAGCGACGCTCGATATGAACTGACTATACATGGAAAAGAGATAGCAATAAACTCGCACTAATATCATTCCGGTCAACTTAATTTACGCAAAATATATTGTGTGATAATCATCATTCATAACATTGTATCATCAGTCGTACGCAACGTGTATACTATATTTAGTATTAATATTTTAATACGTTACATTTATTATAAGGGGGGAAGTTCGTATGCACCAAAATCACAATCTGAAAATCCTAGAATGTTTTCAGCTGTCATCACGACTAGAAAAAATTATTTCTATACTAAATATTATAAAACTGTTAAATGTCAAATTTAGTAAATCAAAGATATTTAAAGACAAAACTACACAGATCTAATAAGGGCTTCTGCAACCAAATCCCGTAGATGTGTTTGTTTGTTCGAGCTTCACACAAAAACCAGCGAGTAGATTTTGGTCAAACTGTTACATTCTTAAAGGTACTACTCCGACATAAATACTGCGGCATATTTCATCAAAATCGGTCCACTAGAATTGAAATTACATCTTGATCCCTGCTTTAGTAGCCGCCGTTAAGGTACAAGAGCTCAAATAAAAGTAGTTTCTTGGGCTTTTTATATAAATCTATGATTGTTTCGGGATTTCATGTAGCGGAAAACCGACATTCCCACGGACGAAGCTACGGGCAAAATCTAGTACCATAAACATTAAAAAAGTTTATAATTTTTTACTTTTGATAAAAAAAAAATAAAAAAATATAAACTTAGTCTAAAGTATAGATTCCGAAAGTGGTCCTATATCGATCCCCAGGGGTCGATTATGACTTCACTATAGTTAGAAATTTAAATAATTCATAGTGTGTATCACTATACGAGCTGTCAGAAACACGTTTGAAGTAAATGAGTTTGCAAATAATCAACATTAGCTAAGCAGGGGGTCTAGCGACAACCGAAAACCATGACAATTGGTCTACGAGACAAAATTAAGGACCTCTAGTCTAAAGGATTAAACCGATTGTATAGAAATTTAATAGAAATAAAAATGAATTGAAAATATATATAATAATTATGATCATCACAGTTATTTTAACTTATTTATTATACTAAATTAAATTAATTTAGTATAAGCATTCGCTGAATAGAAAAAAAAAACGTACAAAAATGTATGTATTGTATGTGTATGTATGTTCTTTCTTTTTCTTCTTTGTTGTTTTTTTTTTTTTGTTTAATTAGGATGATTCCAGAATCCTAATGATATTCATTTTATACAGTAAAGTATAACAATAATACCGCTTTAATTTGATCGAGGTCTTATTCTGAAGGTTATATTGGTTATTAATCCCGCTCTCATTATCACCACTGATCCACAATTATTTAAATATGTTGATTATTATTAGTTAAATATGTTCAGAGTCATTTCACAGAGGTAATGCCCTGATGATGAGATGGAGTGGCATAAAAAATGCCGGCATCACACAACAACAATTAAAAAATCTGTGTAAGAAGTTTCACTTCTTACGTATGTACACGCACTAATTCCTTTTCTATGACGCTGATAGTTTTCTAAATTAAAAAAAAAGTCAATATACTAAGTTTTTGTAAACTATTAAAACTTAGCGTAGCGATCATGGTGCATACGAAACGGAACGGTAACTAGTATCCTGTCAAAAAAAAAAAAAATAGCCAAAATCTAAACTATACTGCCGCATTTGCCGTTAGTTAACGACAGATTCGGCCCCAAAGACGGCCTACCCAACGTACTGTGAGAAAATGCGTTCCCGCCATTAAATCCGTCGAACCCGTTCATGTACTGGTTGTTCTGTAGACCGATCAGCAGTTCCACCAACGCGTTACTCGCGCTCTGGGCGTTCAGTAACTCGAACACGATGCAGTTGCACTCCGGCTCGGGGTTCTTCATGGAGCTCTTGCTCGACGTCGATGATGTGGAATTGGTGGCGGAACTGCTGGCTGACGAGACCGGCGGGTTGGGGTGCAGGGGGCAGGTGAGTTGGATTGTTTTGGGATATTGAGTGGGGATACCAGAGAGGTGGTTAGCGGCAGCGCGCGCGTAGAAGACGCAAGAGTGACCATCGGCGTCTGGGTAATTCGGATTTCCATTGTGCTGTGAACAATAATTGACGTTGAGAAACTTCTAACGCGGTCCCGCCGCACTGTGCGTGAAAAATTGAAAAATTTCCCCTTCATAAATATACAAGGGCAACACAAAATAACCCATAGAATGGAGATGCATAGGGGAACCCAACCTTCGATTATAATATAGTATTATCTAGTATAGTAATATCAAACACAATGTATATCATCAGTATCAGTAAAGTTTATCTATATTTCCGTATGCATGGGTCACACTGAAAGTTTAGCACACCTGGCTGCTCACAGCTTTTTGCATTTCGATGTTATATTTTTTAAAGACAACCTTATATTTGTATATTTAAAAAAGAAATGTTGGGAAAGCGTTAGTCAACTGCTTTATCACACACTGAAGTTCGTCGTCCGCAGTGAAAATGAAATTAACGAGAAAAGAGTTCAGGGCGATGATATTTTATAATATTAAAAGTGCTCTTTCTCCACAAGAATGCACTGTGCTTCTCCAAAATGTTTTTGGGAGGGAAGCACCTCATCTGAGTGCTGTTACGCGCTGGTATGGACCATTCTACCATTAACTTGTTTTATTTATGAGATACGCAAAATTTTTAGTGCGAATTAGGTGTGTATTGTTTAAGGAATGAGGAACTTTAACATTTTTGAACCTCTTAAAAGAGGTGGCGTCGTGGTTCGCCACCCGACACGTCTCGTTGCCCGGGTGGCGTTCGTAGCAAGTGGAAAGAAGTGGTCTCTGCCTATCCCAATTCTTCGGTAGTATAGTGTGGTCAGTATCGTCGCCTGTCACGCGGGAGAGCGGGGTTTGATTCCCCGTTGGAGAGCCAGGGAGAAAGGCGTGATTGTATGTGTGTGTATGTATGTACATATGCATTGTGCACAAATTTGTAACGCTGACCCATATGAGCAGCTGCGCGGAAGCCAGGTGCCCGGCGGCGGCGGCGGCGCGAAGCGCGAGCGAGCGGTCGGCGGAAGCGGGCGCGCGCGGGGGCGGCACGGCCAGCATGCGCGCCAGCGCCGGCAGCGCGCCGCGCGACGCCGCGCCGCGCAGCGCCTCCACGCCCGTGCACACCTCTCCCGCGGACAGAAACGCGCGCCGCTCATACTTCAAACGGATCCACCTGCGAACACACGGCGTTAACAGATAATGAACCCTTGGCGATTTGTTAATTACATACATTAACCAATATACAAAAGGGTGAAATGAATACGTACATGAAATTTAGTGTGGCTGTTATTTCTACCTATAACACGAGACTTATATTGTAGGTAGAGACCAAATCATATTATATAATAATTATCAGTTTGGGTTACTAAGTACTTGACTTTTTCGAAACAAGTAGCCCATATCCACAGCGAGCACATGGCGAGCGCATGATGATACGAAATACATTAATATGCATGAAATAAATAATAGTAGCGTCACAAGTTAGTTAAACATATCAAATTACGTTCAATATACTATTAAGTAAAAAAAAATACCAACTACAAAAATTAAAAAATTATAAAAGTGTTTGATTATTTATTTATCTGCTGACCGTACACTACTACAAACGCAAACACGTCTCCGAGCTGATCTGCCTGTGCGTGCGTGTTACTCGCACGTGTGCGTGCGCGGTGTCGGCGGATGGCACGCGCACGTGTCCCGCTGATACATAACACTCGTCAATGCGACGTGACTTGAATTTTAACTCACAGCCGCCATAACTTAGATTATATGAACTTGCAAACTAACTAGTAAAGAATGTTTCAATAGGAGGGGTTCAATTAAAGAAACTCAAACTAAAACCTCATCACTTATCACCAGGGGAGGAGCGGTTAAGAAGTTGCTAAAAAAATGACGTGATTTATGGACGCTCCCTAAGTTTAATATGAGCATGCCTAATCCGGAAGTAGACAGCTTTTGAAAAATTATTTTAAACAGTTTATATGTTCAAAATCCATGCACATATATTTATTTGATATTACACATTTAAATGCAATAAAAACATATTTTTCAATTTAAATCAAAAATATACCACAAAACGCTGCTGTATGGTCACGTGACCCTGCGTGACGTCATTGTGCAATAAACAAAACTAAGGTTATATGCGAAGTTGAGTTTGCTTAAAGTATAACTGCGAATTTAAGTTATGAACGAGAACATTACTACCTATACTGTGCTGTGCAATATACAGGATTTTATTATATTACAAAGAGTAATAAAAACGAAAAAAATATCCTATAACCTAACAATGCTGTCAAATGAGTACCTATTTACTGAACGTTAACGTCATGTTTTCTGTTTAACGTTTCTAATCCCATGACTCACAGATAAAAAAAATCTTAATTATCTCAATAGAAATTAAATGAAGTAATAATATTTTTTTAATGTTTGTATCGGTATCCAATTATTATCAACTCATTCATTTTAATTTTTAAACACACTACCAACTCGCGGATTACCTCTCCTTCTCCTCTCGGCTGGACGTGGCGATAGGTTTAATGTGCCCTCGCAAGTCAGCCTCCCATATTGAATTCGCCAGGGCGTTGCCCAACGACACCATCACGCTGACGTGACTCAATCTGAAAAATACACAGGTTTTATAGTCGGCGCTTTGATGACCTTAAGTCTACGAGCGGCAGCACAGTTGCAGACGCGATAAAAAAAACCATTATCACCATAAAACGATTCACAGAAATCATCACCCCCAGTCCATATTCGTCCCCACTATAGGAGATTGGACATCCCCTAATCAGGAGGGGAATTAGGCCACAGACTACCACTCTATCCCAGTATGGATTGGTAGACTTCACACACCCATGCGGGCGTGCAATTTCCTCACGAAGTTTTCCTTCTCCATTAAGTAAATTGATGTCTACAATGCAGACTGTACATGAATTATAAATAAACCAGTGGTACGGGACCGGGATCGAACCTACGACCTTATGATCTAAGCCGTGTCTGGCACCACTGGACCACCAATGTACTTTATCTCACACCGATGTCACAGAAATAACATAGAACAGTTAAGTAACTCCAAATTGCTTTACAAAACAATACAATTAATACATATACTAATTAAGGTCGTTCTATTTCGATATATATGTGAAAAAATGTGTCCACAATATTTATTTATTTATTATTTTACAATGTTATTATTATACCATACTTCCTTAGTATATTCTACCGATGACCTCAATACCTCGTTTTTACAAACACTTTTCCAGAAGAGGGGCCAAAACCCGTAAGGTTGATATCTGTAGCTTACATTTCACTTTCAGCTCCAGTAGTCTTCGCCATTTATTACATAAAGCAGTAATAGTTTCGAAACACTTACGGCCATTCGTCCAGATCCAAAGAACGGACCCTGGATATGTGAGAGCCGAGGTTTCTATGCACACCGGAGCACTCGATGCATATTAGAACGCCCAAATTTAGACTCGCCCAGTCCGGATCTGCAAACACGAATGTTTGGTCACTATACCGTTAGGTTATTTATACAGCATTAGCCACATGCCCGGTGATATTTCCCATCGTCAACTTGTACACGATTCAACATCTCTTAATTTTTTTTTCCGCATGACATTCTGGAGGCGGAGCCGTATGCAAAAGCTAGTACAATATAAACTGCACTTTTTTTTTCAAAATTTATTGTTTCGTTTGTATCGAATCGTAAAATCGGAAAAGGGAAAATCTTCCGAGCAGACGGGTTATATCTCACGGGGCCTGCCACTGCTTCAAAAATTGATGACGGGACGTTATATATACACTAAGTCGCTATCAAACTTCGTCACCGTGATTCAGACCTCTATGATAATGCCACCATTTAAGAATTGAGCCATCTGTTGAAGATGCATGGGTACTAGGTAACGAAGTAGATCGCCGCATAATAAAATACGCATTGTATGCACGTCGTGTTGTAAATGGGGATATTAAACATCACAAAAGAAC
>WUAW01038329.1:18883-30448 GCA_017165845.1 Thaumetopoea pityocampa | reverse complement strand
TATATATATATATATATATATATATATATATATATATATATATATATAATTAAATTTATATTTATGATTTAATATCACTATTAATAATAAATATTAAATAATGAACAAGGAAATTAACACATCAGATGGATCAAAAGTTAATTACAAAAATTTGCATATTGTCTGAAACACAATAGCCATAATAAAATTTATTACGTGTTTTTGAATTAAATCATAATTAATTAAATGGGAAAAATATATATCTCGGCCTTGTACAACAAACAATTAAGGTCGTCACATACGTCATACATTGTTTTTCTTTTTTACATTTATTCTGTCAAAAATGAGACAGAATCATTATATTTTAACGATAATCAAATCGAAAATGATCACAGATTGATAAGATACGTATAGTCATTGAAAATCAATGTAAAGTTGGAAACGTCTAGACTGATGAAGTACGTATTTATGTATGGCTGCCCAGTAAGATTATAATAACTGTCGGTATAATAATAGCGTCACTCCATATCTTCCCGTGGTGCTGTGAGAACCAGCTAAGAGATGTACCAGGATAATGGGCAGCAACGTTATCCTCTAATTTAATCAAAATCTATATATCAAAATGCCTCCCATACGTGGATATTATGTCAAATCCCTCTTTTTTATAGAAGAGGTCCATGTCAAACAGTGGATTTCCTCAGGGTGATGATGCTAATGATGATGATGAAGTATCTGTTCCGACTTTCACTGGTCCAAATTCAGAACCCCTCAGGAGCTTAAACCTATAACCACTTCAAACTTAAGGAAATGTCTGTCCGTGCACAATTTCAGGAGCAGGCTACTATCTGTACGGTTGGGTCTAAGATCTGTAAGATCAATCGCAGTAACGGAATGAAGAGACTGTCATACAACCCATTAAACGTTATAACAGGCAGGTATATTATGAAACTCCAGTCTTCAAATGACGTATCACAATATAGGCAGCTCAATTATAAACAAATCTCAAAATTTATCAAACGCGACGTCCAAAACTTTAATAAAGAGCTTATTAAACAGTCTATTGAGCGTAACAGAGGCTCTAAACTAGAGATCCCCAAAGATTTTCGTCTCGTAGATCATATTTTTCGGTCTTAGGTAATCCTCTGCTTAGCTAATACTGAATTTTTATAAATTCATCAACTTCAAATGTGTTTTTGTTAGCACTAAACCAGTGTTAATCACTGCCACCACTTACTGCCGCTGTACCAATCAGCCGTAATACGTGATTAACTTGAGTTTATTATATAGCACGGTAACTATAGCACGTTTTAATCAATTTCCCTTTGGATATACATATGTTTCTTGTAAGTTATTTAGCGCCTACGATGCACGAGTAATTTACTCTACCGGGCGCCCCGTCTGCCATCAACACAATTTAATTTGAAAAATAATATAATTAGATCTAAATTGTTATCCTACATATTACACCGCCATTTCTCCGCTTTCAATTTAAATTGAGTTTGAAACGGAGGAGAAATGTTACAAGTGAAACATTTATTTTTCTCGGTAAAGACTTGCTCTTTAATATTTAAAATCGAGATTTAAATGATTTACTTTTCGAAAAATTTTAAATGTCATTTTGAAGGAAATATTTTATAACCTCGCCTCAATGAAATTTCATCGTCAAATATATAATATTACTTATTATAAATAATAGTAAAAAAATCTAGTTTTGGTGCATTATTACTATACACCACCTGAAAAAAAATTCACATTCATGCAGAAATGAATCATACGTGTTGAATACATAAATATTTTAGGTATATATTGTTATCTGTGTATTTATACAATGAATTTCAGCTAAGTAATGACTTGTATTTTATGGGCGTACGATGGATGCGGGCGTCTCATAGCTACTCAGTGTGGATGCCTATGTCCAGCAGTTCTGGGCTAATATAATGACAATAAAGTATAATGCATATTTTATGTATTATATTTTCTATCAATGTTTGGTTTTTATTTGTTCTGTGTTATCAATCATTTCGTGATTTTATTATAACTGATTACGATTATTTCACATATACGTGTTTAAAATTCCTGATGAACAGTGTTTTGATATTGTTCATTATTATAATCATCACCACTATCTGTTTTTTATATAAATACTTAACAACAATTGTCAGAAAGACCTTACCACAGAGTACAAATTTTATGAAAGTTCTCTATGGTTTCCGTTAATAATATTTTTTAGTGGTAACTGTGAGTAGAAATTAAGATTTTTTAAACGTGTCACACCAATCCCCAAATTGAGTGACTACTAATAATGATCAGTATGAATTTCGTTATTTTGATTCATAACGGCTTTCATCTAACCACGGCCCTGTTGGAGGTTTATTCGTGCATTAAAGAAACCTTCAAATTTAATTGCAAACATGATAAATAACAATTTGTTTTTTCGTCGCTTGATGATCTGGACTGTACCTAATAAGAACAAAATATTTATTCGTCTGTGTATTTCTTACCTACCCTTTTGAATAATTGCTCCTGGATTCAAAAGTAGTTTTTCGAAGGCCGCGGTCTTTGCATCCGAAGATGTATTTATTCGTTATTTATGTATGAGCACGTCGGAGCGCGCGCGGACGAGACGCAAGGAACATTATTGTGACAGCTTTGACCGGTTGTATCAGACACCACGTCAGGTCTGCGAATAATTGTGTCAGTGTACGTTCAAAAGTAGATCATAAGATCATTTGTAAAAAATATTATTCGTATATTAATTTAAAACACCAATTATATTATTACTGACTTTTATTATTATTAATTTTGCCAGTACAAATAATACTAATGTCCTTTTTGTGCGTGACATCTTCTCCTCAAATATAACGCAATACCTTAAAACCAGAGTATTCAATCAGCGTGTATTGCCAGTGAGGACCTACGTATCTCAGACATGGCCACTGATTATAGGCTTCATAAAAAAGCTCAAGGTCACGCAACGGGCAATGAAAAGAGTATAGTATTCTCAAAATTCCATGTGAGATAGGATCTGCTATGAGATAATACCCAGCAGTATTAGTCACCGATGTGGCTCAAAGGATGGCAAATTTAAAGTGGCAGTGGCCGAGGTACGTAGCTCGCAGAACCTATAGATTTCAGCAGTTTAGGACCCCGACTAAAGTGCTAGAATGGTGACACGTCACCAGAAGACGGAGTGCGAGTTGATCCCCGATTAGGTAGACCGATAACCTAATGATGGTCGCAGACAATAGGTGGATGCGGGTGGCTCATAGCCACTTTATGTGGCAATCATTAGAGGAGGCCTATATCCAGCAGTGAACGTCTGTGGGTTCATATCGATGCTAGAAAGTATAAACGTAGTAACCCGCAAATCCAAAATTGTTCAGCAGAGCATACCATTCGACGTAGTTTATTTTACTGATTCCAATGATGTAATAAAAGAAAAAAACACTAATGTGTCACTTACTACGTTTTTGCTTTCCAGCGTCGATATGATAATGACCATAGTGTCCTTTTTGAAACTATTAGGAAGATATTAGCGAAATCTATGTATAATGACAAAACATATGCACAGTCACAAATTGTTTCGTAGGATAGACATATTGGTATATCTATCTATCTACATATTCTATTATAAAATTGATAAACGTCAAATTTTCAAAAATCAAAGATATTGAAAAATGAACTACTCAAATCGACTAATTAAGAGCTTCTGAAACCGAATCCATCGATGTTTGTTAGTTTGTTTGTTCGGGTCTCACGTAAAAACCAGTGGGTAGATTTTGGTTAAACTATTACAGTTTTAAAGGTACTATTCCGACTTAAATAATAGGGTATGTTTCATCAAAATCGGTCTAGTAGAATTGAAGATACAAAAGTGGTTCTGTGGTGTTTTATATAAATGTATGATTGTGTCGAGATTTCCCATGTTGCGGAAAATCGACGTTCATGCGAGCGGAGCCGCGGGAAAAAGCTAGTTATATTATATTTATACAGTAATAGCGACATAATGGGTCCTTGCGGTGAAAACCCACTTTCCGATTCAGAAGTCCGGAGTATAAATATAGCTAAGCTTTGATAAGATTTTCTATTATTTTCTACTTAAAAAGCCATCATCTTTATTCCCAATCCATATTCGTCCCCATTACATGGGCATGGATTTCCCCCTGATTAGGAGGGGATCAGGCCGTAGTCTACCACGCTGGACTAGTACGTAGTGGCGTAGTGGCTCTAATGCTTAAAATCAAATGTGCTAATATTTCCATGCAATTTTTGAGGAGTTTTTGAGGAGTAATAAGTTGTCAATATCATGGTCGAATAATTAATTCTATCCAGCTACAGATTTGAACCTGAAACCAATAGGCTCCATAAACAGGATTACTACCACTGAACCATCAGTAATCACTATAAAGGTATATATAGCCCGTGCAGACAAATCTACGTGTAAAGCTAGTCTTTCATAAATTGAAGATGTCTATATTGAGTGTGGAGTCCAATATGTTTTGGATGATTCTATTATCAAGTACAAAAGCGACGCTCTACATATCAAACACAACGTGAACACTATTGTGTTGTGTTCACAAAATAGAACCGATAGTTACAAACGGTCCGTTTATTACATATACATAAATAGTCGTAGAGGAATGTTTGTTCGTCGCATCAGCGCGTAGAGTCGTGTGCGCGATTACGGACCACAATACAGCTCTTTGTTATATCTCGATTAACTATTTGATAATGCATTACAATTTATAGCTTCATTGAGTACGCCGGCCTCAAACATTAGCTAATTAGCCCAGTTTCTGTTGATGCACGTATAATGCCGTTGTTAGGGTTCCATAGTCAAACTATTTTGTTATAAAATTCCTATTCAAGTACTATTAAGACTGAAATTTAATATTCACAAAATATACTTTTATGAAATGATGAAAAGACAATTATTAGGCCACGCCTTAAAACTTTTTTATTCATAGGAGGTGAAGTATTTAAACCATTATAAGTGTTCTGTAACAACTATTTAAAATTATATATATGTACATATAATCACGCTTTTTTCCTGGTATATATATCACTTATAATCACGGTTTTTTTCAGGCGGGGAATCCTACCTCGGACGACATTATCATAGAAGTCTGAATCACGTCGGCGTCACCACTTATAGCGGATGAATGACCAACCAAATATCGGTGAAGACGTTGATGATCACTGTGCGATCTCACCAGCTATAAGACGAAGTGTGACAGAAATGTTAGTATCGGAAAAGGGAAGATCTTCGGACCAGACGGATGCTATATCCGGCGGGGCCTATCACCACCGCGACGATTAATGTCGGGATGTTGTATATACACTAAATATTATCAAACCTTACCAGCGTGATTCAGACTTCTATGATTCAAAACTTGCGCCATCTGTTGAGGATGTATGGTACTATGTAGCAAAGTAGACACTTGTCCATACTTGTATGGATAAAATGTTTACTCTACCCAGATATACATCAAGTCTTTGTCTTTTTATTCCTTTTGTAGCTATACATATAATACATATGAGGGTACTTATTTCATTTCATAAAAAAATATGACAAATGTAAGGAAGTGACCCAAATCCAGCAGTGGCCTTTTACGAGCTGATGATGATTGTTATTATATTTTATAAAGTCCCGAGAGAAATTATCGCGAATAATATAGGGAATTACCAAACGACTGTTATCGTGGCTATAAATGGTTATTCCCAATCCGTTATCAATAATAATATATAAATTTTATTCAATGTTTACGAAATTGGTTTACACAAACAAATTAACACGAGATGGCGTCTCTGTGCAGTTACTTGCGCCAACACCGACTAACAGATTACCGTCTCAGTTCAGGATCGTTATCTAGTTAATTTTATGCACCGGTGACTCGATGACACACACTTGTAGAACCGTCTTATCGGCGAGCCAAGGTCACTTGGCGTTTCAAGTAAACATTATTCAGAATACTCGTGGTTCCTAAACAAACCACCTTTAACAAACAGCTAATAATGTTTGTACCACAGTTGGTTGTAAATCGAATTAAAATATAATAATAGTATATCTATAGATAGTTCTAACACCTGCATATTGTAATCTATACATATATAATTACTTGTCCTGACTGACTGACTGATTCATCAACGCAGAGCCTAAACCGCTACAAACTTGAAATTTTGGCTACAAACTTGAAATTTTGGCAGTTGATGCCTTTTATGTTGTGAGCATCCACTAAGAAAGGATTTTCGGAAATTTCACCCCTAAGGGGGTAAAATAAAGGATGAACGGTTGTATGGAAGTCCCTCATTTCCAAAGTAAGAAGAAAGAAATTTAACATAGTTGCTTTTGGTTAGAAACAAATGTATAGGTATATCAGCGATTTTCAAAATTTCACCCTCAATGGTGTGAATTACGGGTATGTTTATAAAGGAAGTTCGTCACTTTTGAAGGTAGAAGCACAAAATTGCATATACCTGCCTCTGGTTAGAAATAAATGTATACGTATAATGGCTTTTTTCGAAATTTCATCCCTAAGTGGATGAATAAGGTAGAAGCAAGAAATTTCTTATATTTTTTCTGGTTAGAAATAAAGGTACACGTATATCGGTGTTTTCAAAATTTCACCCCTAAGGGGGTGAATTAGGGGTTGAAATTAGCTTGGTAATTTTAGCCCCAAAATGGAACACCGCAAACGTCGTTTACAAAGAGATACTACGGTAAATAGAAATAAAAATTTAAAAAACTAAAAACAGTTCATCCAAGCGTATAATATTACGTATTTTATAATAATAACGCCATATAAAAAATATTTATTAGTAAAGAGTATGATTATAAAGGTGTTCAGTTTCATAGAAATAAATGCGATCAATTCAGTCATAATTATGTTTCCAAATTACTAAAAAGGTCCGAAAATAGTGAGTTACGTGTGGAATATTATTAAAGCACTTTTCATTTAAATGTCACTATAATTTTAATTCATAAATTGACAATTTTAATTTTCTACATGTTACATTAGTCAGTCAGTAAATAATAATAATTAATAACCCAGCACTCTAATAACGAAATTATATTTTAGCAATATCTGTAAGTACTCGGTCAGAACAGAAGATTTTCTCTAAAAGCCATTTACGTGATTTCGAAGTAAATCCGTTTCCTGTCAGTTTTTTCAAATCATTTGGAACTGCATTGTATATTTTAATATTTTATTTTATTACAATGTATATTAAATAAATACAATGTATATTTTAATATTTTATTATATTTTATTTCATTTTGTATATTTTAATATTATACAATGCAATGCACTAGGATAACGGGCAATAGCATAATAATATCGAGATTTAACTAATATCTACCGTGACAAACTGGCCAAGCGTGACAATTAAGGCAAATCCTTCCCCTATGAAGAAAGTACAGTGGAAGAATTTATTCGATTAAAAAAACAGAACATTCATTTTTTTAATATTAACTGTGAAAATATTACAATAAATAGATCATCATCAGGCCGTCTACGGTCCCGCTGCAGAGCACGGAATGAGAGTCCCCTTAGAATGAGAGCGATTATACTGAGGTCCATCGCGCTGCATCAACGCGGGCTGGTAAACTTTACACGCCGTCGAGTAAATCTCTTAGGCTTGTAGTTGTAAAACACCACAGTTTTCCTTCACCGTTTGAAGCGAGTGATATTTAATTATTAAATTATTATTAATATGCAAATGAATTCTAAAAGTCAGAGGTCTTGGATCATCATCATCATCATTTCAGCCCGTAGTTGTCCACTGCTGAACATAGGCCTCTCCAATCGAATTCCAGCGCGACCGGTCTACAGTCACCTGCATTCAGCGAGACCCAGCGATCCTCACCAGGCCGTCGGTCCATCTCGTAAGTGGCGGTCCCACACTGCCCTTACTAGTACGTGGTATCCATTCAAGGGTATTTAATTATTAAATTATTATTAATATGCAAATGATTTCTAAAAGTCAGAGGTCTTGGATACGAATTCGAAATCTAAGCCTTACATTCATGGTCATATCACTAACCTATCACTGCCTAACTAGTTTATATTACAAAAACGTAATTAACGCCGCGTATACATTGGTGGTGTAGTGGTGTCAGATATGGCTTGCGATCAAAGGGTCGTAGGTTCGATCCCGGTCCCGTACCACTGAGTTATTTCTAAAGTATGTACGATTTACATTGTACACATCAATGTACTTAACGGAGAAAAAAAATTTCGTGAGGAAACCTAATCCGCACTAGGGCAGCGTGGTAGGCTACGGCCTAATCCCCCTCCTGATCTGGGGAGGTCCGTCACCTGTGGTGGGGACGAATATGGACTGGGGATGAAATAATATTACCATTTCCTCGTGGTAATTCTATTTAGAAATTTTTTGATTGTGAATTAAAACAAGAGGGCAATTGATGCAGAGAGGCGTTCCCGTCCGCCGTCTCTGGCTCACATTTGAACCATTGTGATTAGCTTTAACTGAACATAACATTTTGAACAAATCTTGTTCATACTTTCAACCTAAACATTTGGGTATAGGATGAGTTATTGCTTGGCACACGAAATCGTCACTTCATTTTTAAATAACAATTTACGTTAAAAATCTAAGTATGGTCGGGTCACGGCCTGCGGGGTTGCTCGCCGTTTCGGCTCACTTTTAGCAGAAAATAATATATAAATACATAAAAATAATATATAAATACATCAAAATAATATATAAATACATCAAAATACTGGAGTGAAGGCAAAATTTGCCGTCGTTTAATGTTAGGAACGATAAGTTTGAAACAGGTAAGAAGTACTTTAAAGTGGTAATTGTACATTCATGTCTACACGTGCAGGCACACACCATTTCGGCTTTAAATTGAACATATTACTTGGAATTCACAGTGAATAAGTCGTAAAATCTCCGTCAAAGGTTTCATGTCATTTCTTGGATGACATTCGCCACGTATGATTTATCTGCATATGTCTGGGTGTCCGAAAAATAGCATCATATACAATGTTTAAGTATTTAGGGCAATGGTTCTCAACCATTTTTACTCGGCGACGCACTTCGCGACACGATGCATTAAACGATCGTAGCAAGTGAAAAGAAGTGGTCACTGCCTATAGTACTAATTCTTCGATAGTATAGTGGTCAGTGGTCAGATTCCCCGTCGGTCATGCGAGGAACCGGAGTTCTACCCCCGCCCAAGAATCAGGGAAAAAGGCGTGTCTGTATGTTTTTATGTAAATTTTTTACACTTAAAATATTTGCAAATAAATAAATAAATAACATATTATTATCTTTAGAACATTATACCTAATATATTGTGTGGATTTCATAATATCACTTTAATATAATTATCACAGTGTGCTCCGACCAGCACAACCCCCACCTCGGTGACATCACACTAGTGGTGTCAGACACGGCTTGTGATCGAAAGGTCGTAAGTTCGATTCCGGTCCTGTACCACTGAGTTATTTCTAATTCATGTAAGACTATCTACATTGTCTATGTGATCTACATTGTGGACACCAATATACTTAACGGAAAAGGAAAATTTCATGAGGAAACTTACTTATCCGCACGGGTGTGTGAAGACTATCAACCCGCAGCAGGTTAGCGTAGACTACCCTTCTCCTTATTAGGGGAGATCCGTGCCCATGTAGTGGGGACTAATATGGACTGGAGATGAATTATCACAAAAACATGGAAGAGTATAGAAAGTAATAGAAGAGCGTGGAAAAGTATCGACAGTTGAAAGGTAGGGTATAAGCGATAAAAACTAAATTGTTCAGGAAAGCAGTTTAAAGTTTAAAACTATAGAAAATGGACATAACTTTTTTATTTATTGCCATGTCGTGAAAATGGAAACAGCTCTAGAATAAAGAAAAATAAAATCATTAATTGGCAAATAATTTATTTATTTGATTCGACGTTGTTTTATGTGGTTTTATGCCGCTTAGATTAATTGATCTTGATTATATCAATCAATTGATTGAGTTTTTTTTTACTTGACCGTAAGTGACAAGAAAATCACTGTAGAGCCATGGGAGTCGGCGCATTCGAAAAAACGGACAATTTTAAGTAGGATAGCATATATAATTCATTTACAACCAAAATATCGCTTACGCCGTATTACCTTTCAAACGTCGGTATGGTAAAGCATTGTTCAAAAATCGTAGAAATATGATAGATGTGTTATGTGACCAGAATCTTTCAACGACTTTGGGATGTGTGCGGGTGACATTCAATATGATAAACAGGCGTGTCATAACAAGAAGCCGCATCGGTCAGAACAAATGGGCCAAGTATTTGCAACAACAGCGCGCAAAACGATCCGACGCGCTCACTAATTATAGCGCGCTGCTCGCTTAGCGCGACACCTGACCCTCGCTGGAAAACATTCAGCTTATATGACTACAGAACGCGTGGTTCTTATAAATTTCCCTCACTAGTTGTATTGCCGTATATAGTATAGATTTACAAGACAAAAAAACTTTGGGGACCACTGCTTTAGAAGAATAATGCCAAAAGTTTCTGATATTCAAGAATATGATCGTGTGCATGTACCAGGGCCGAATTGTCCTATAGGCTAACTAGGCTCCAACCTACGATCTCACGACTAAGTGGGACCTACATTCAAATTGTTAGCAAAATTAAAATTTTAACATGAGAGGTGAAAGGGCCTCATAAGTGGATTAAGCCTCTTTTCATCTAAATCCGGCTCTGATCTGTGTATGTGTTCGATTTAAACAAATACTATATTTAAATTGCTACAATCAGAGTTAATTAATTTATTGTGTTATTATAAATATTAACATCGGAAAACAGCATTCAAATCGGTTGATTTCGATTCAGTCAGTATTCGTCTCCACTACAGGGACTCGGACATCCCCTGGCCAGGAGGTGGATTAGGCCGTAGTCTACCACGCCGGCGTAGTGTGGGTTGTTAGACTTCACACACCCATACGTGCATATAGATTTTTCCTTTTCCGTCAAGTACATTGGTGTCTACAATCTAGAACCTGAATTAGAAATAACTCACTGGTATGGGACTGGGCTCGATCCCACGACCTTTCGGTCAGAAGCCATATCTGAAACTACTGGACCACAAGTGTACTACATTTATCTATATATGTATTAATATTTATCTATATGAGTACGTGTATTATCTAATATACAAAAGACTAAATCAACGTATGTGAGAGTGTTCAGAATATTAATTATAATTATGTTATACGTAAGTTATCTGCAAAAATATTGCGCGCCATGATGAATGAGGAACATAAGACGTGAGTATATATGTATTTATTGTCGGCGCTTCTATCAAAATTAAAATAAATCTGAGGATTTAACACCAAGCGCGGTGGTAACATTATTTTATGTTTGCTGCCGACATTTTATACACATTTTTTATTTTTCTATCTACTCACCAATTGATCGCCTCCAAGAGAGCACTAGATTTCTTTACTAAATTATTTATAATTTGTAATTTAGACTATTACAATCATTTTGGTCGAGTCGCATTTTTTTCTTTTATGTTCCATCTCGAATATTTATTACCATACATAGCTGTGTAGGAACAAC
>WUAW01038328.1:3060-17131 GCA_017165845.1 Thaumetopoea pityocampa | reverse complement strand
GTCTATAAGACCTATCGATCTCAGGACTTGGGAAAGTGCATATATATGGCATCTTGGTGCATTTTATAATTCAGAGAAGCATTGGTAAAAGTTATCTACTAATTCTGGAACATCCCTTAGAACATTCTGGAATATTCTCAAAGCATTCACGGGAAGTTATGAAGATGGAGGGATGTTCCAGGATTATGGGCAGCAGTGTTACCATGTTCTTCAATCAAAATCTATTGCGAACTCAAAAACGCCTGCCAAGCGTGGAGATTATGGAAAATTCTTCTTTATTCACGTCTTTCACGGGTCTTTCACGGGCTGATGGTAGTATGATAATGTTTCTCCATACTTCGGAAGGTATGTACAACATTATGTACCGGTTAGTGTTTTAATGACAAGGGTAGTACAGCAGGGATTAGAGTTGCATTAGATAGTTGGATTAGTAGCGTCTTACTGGAATGATGTCAGATAGCACTATTATATAAATACGATACTAAGGACGAAGAACAGTGGTAGTATCGGAAAAGAGAAGATCTTCCGGCCAGATAGGTGTTATATCTGGGAGGGCCTGCCGCCGCCCCGACGGTAGATGTCGGGACGTTGTATATACGCTAAGACGCTATCAAACTTCATTAGCGTGATTCAGACTTCTAATGTCGTTACTTGAGTTGCGTCATCTGTTGAGAATGCTTGGTACTATGGAGTGAAGTAGATTTCCACAAGAGCTTACCAAATTATGTATTATATTTAATACTAACTATATTATTATAAATTTTAAAAAACCATATTTATGTATATCACTGTCTTTGTCCGAAGGCGGTGAAAACCTATCGAATAAGGCAAGGGGATGATGGCAACAGCATTATCCAGTGATTCAATGCATATCTATTGTCATATCTCCAAGACGACTGTCAAGCCTGTCTTTAATGCTAAAAGTCAATTTCTAACAATGAAGTCTAACATGATGATGAAATTCATAAAATAAATTAAAAACACACTTAAAAAAAAAATAAAAATCTTTAACACGTGCGCTTAAGTGTTAATGCCCTTGTGAGTATATAACGCACACCAAACAACTTACGCACACTCGCGCAACTTTTCAACTAACCCTTCGAACGCCTACTCGGAAATTACGTAAGTAGATACTTTGTTTTAGATCGTCATCTTAAAATTTTTCTTTGAAGCGGGTTTGAAGTTTTGAGGGTAAAATTGAATATTAATAGCGATATTATACCACCAAAGATCCTTTCTCGGGTTTTTATTACTTTATTAAAGGCCTTTCTTGTTAATTTGATATAAACAAATCGTCGCTAGATTTTATATGTTCGTGGAACAAGGGGTAGTGTCAAAAAACAGTAGCGTTTTTATTGCTTAATCGCGTGTGTTTGTTTTATAATAATGTATCACATTTTATAGGTTTGTTAATTTTAATATAGCCACATTTGAATTTTAATGCTACAATTTTTGGGATTCGAAGAAAATCCTCCTATTTCTATTTTTGTTATAACATGTTTTATTTAAATGTTGGATAACTATTTTTTATAATAACTATTTTTTTTTCGAGTATAAGATAGAATCCTGAACATTTATCCCATGATAAGCCATGAGTGCAAATTAACGGTTACAAAATGGTTAAAATCCTTATCTTATGAGCCTATAGAATCAATATTACTCATAGCCCGGTGAATTATATGTTGAATTTGTTAAGCATTTTTTCCTTTTTATTTTTGTTAATTTTGTTTATAATTCCAAAATATTATTCAAATGTTTTTAATATTATTAGTTGTAAGGTTAAATTAAACATTTAAAGATGACTACAAGTCTTTAGTTAATTTATTGTTGTATATAGCTGTTAATTTAATTATGAATATGGAAAAGTGTAATTTTCTATTTACTGTGAAATTTAGATTCGGAATAACCTCATTATTATTATTATTAGATATTTGCAATGCCACAAACTTTGTTAGTTACGTTTCTTATTCGTACTTATTTAATTAATTGACTGATTAGTTCAGTTTTATTGTTTTATTTGTTAATAAATTAAGACTATAAAATAAAATAACACTATTCATAACAGCTTTAATCTATAAATAACATTTTATATTAACTGATGATTAAACAAAACTGATAGACATAAAACAAATTGCTAGGAAAACAAATGGCAGGGCAATTGATACTTTATGACTGATAATATTTTTTTTCTACAACATTGGATTTTTCTTTCCCGTATAGTTTGTCACGGATTAAGTCATATATTACTGCAAATTGCTTCGAGATAACATCAAAGGTCTCAAAATATTTTATAACTATGAAATATTTGTATCGGATGCTTTTTTTTAAACTGTTTCTTTGATTTTTTAAACCACGTGTCAAGTTTGTTTGGAATCAAACTCAATTCATTCAATCTTGACATTGTGCATACTATCATCACAATCATTTGTGGAATAATACTGTGTGGCGCCAGCATAATAATAGCGTCACTCCATCTCTTCCAGTGGATGCTGTGAAGACCAGCTGAGGGATGTACCAGGATATTGGGCAGCAGCATTATCCTGTTATTCAACCAAAATCTATTGTGATCTCCAAGACGCCTGGTAACCGTGCGGATTATGGTAAATTCCTCTTTCTTTAACGAGAAGGCTCATATCTGGTAGAGAACTTCCAAGGATATGATGATAATGATAATGGAATGGACTTGGAAGCCCTATTCTAGACATGGGTCTCCACCATTAAAGAGAAGGTTCTGGTAGGCGTCTTGAAAATTGCGGACTCCTATTATTCAACCAACAACTTTTGGTTTTGGTTGAGTATAGGAATCCGTTGCGCTCCATTATCCTGGAACATACCCCAGCTAGTTTTTATAGAATCAATGAAAAGAGATGGAGAAATGCCTTTTTATGTAATTAATATATGAAATACTTTTTAAAAGGATTTCAAAAATATAATATCTTTTTTTTACTTTTTTTAAAGACACCGCATTAGGATTAATTCCTGTGTCGCGGGGACTGTACAAACATACAAATAACGGAAACACAGAACATTCAGACTCAGAACAACGATTTGTGGATTACACAAAGTTGTTGTCCCGTGTGAGGATCGAACCCACAATACTCGGCAGCGCAGTGGAAAAGCGACCACTTAAACCACTGCGCTATCCGTGTAGTCATACATCGTTTTAGTTGATTACGAATGAGATTGTTCTTTTTTACCCAAAGATATATGACCAGTCATTAAAGAAGACGATAGATGTATTGTTTAGTTCTTAAATAAAACAAGTGCTTCTTAATAAATGTGCCAAATTTTAGAACATCTTCGATAATTTTTTTTTTCTATTTTCAAATACACTACAATATTCATGAACAAACTTACTATCGCTTTTTCTTAATAATTTCCCTATTAAACGCGATATTAATATTTTATTATTATTATTTACATACATATAGTATATTGCTGGTGTAGTGGTTATAGACAGGACTCAAGATTGAAAGGTCCCGGGTTTAAAGGCCAGTGCGGTAGACTACGGCCTAATCCCCCTCCTGATCAGGGGAGGTCCGTGGCCCTGTTGTGAGGATGAATATGGACTGCGGATGATTATTATTTACATAGGTGACATATATAAATCTATCTTAGATTTCTAATCTCTTACCTGCATCAGATGACATATAAATAGCAGACAAGGTTATCTCTTCTTATAAGTTTCACATTACCTCCTTCGCTGCCATCACGGTGCCAGCGTGTGGTACAGAGAATTATCTCAGTAGCCAATATCACGCGGCTGCGTGGGAAAATTATGTTTGTGTTATAATAAGTAAATGGACTTCCGGAAAAACCCATTTCTACGGCGAGGCGATAATTCTCAAGACATTCTCATGTGGACGAGTGCGTTATTCAGGGTTATAATATCTGCTGCTACTTCTAAAAACCCTTGATATGTCAGAAAAACCCCAAAAAGATGGGTTAATAGGTTGGTGATCATGATAAGAAAATACAAAGATTATATATGATATATTATTACTTTTTGGATTAGACATAACATATTCATACAAGATATTCTTATCATCTAACTGAACTGAATACCTTTGGGACCGCTTGCATTGAAAACCTTTACAACCGTATATAACGGACCGCTGTTTAAGTATGTTTACAGTTTGTCCCAGCTCCACCGGTCGTAGTCAAAGTCCCTTAAACATTGTCCAAGCAACGAATCATTTTTCACTCGCGAGACTTAATTTCTACTGTGTCGTTTTTCATCCGACCCCAGCTTTCGAGACCCTGTGAGCAAAGTTGTCTAAACAGAAAATAGAGAATCGTTTTTTCAATATGTCACCATATACTAGCTTTCACCCGCATCAATGTCAGTTTTACAAGCTACTTTTTGCTTGATTTTTGCGTGACAAACAAACATCGACGTGTTTGGTTTTAGAATCCGTCAATTTATCGATCCGAGTAGTTTTTATTTTAATTTCATTAATTAAAAAAAATGACTTAATAATTTTATACTATTATAAAATTGGTAAGCATTTTTTAGAAGAAATATCAGTACTGATAAAATAAATAGGTTTCATCATCGTGTTATAATCAGAATTCTTAATTGATTAATATATTTTTATAGACACTTAAATTTTAAAATATTTATTTAAAAATTATGTTATTTAGTTTCATATTCTGTGTACATTACTGTTATTTAGTTTCATAGTCGGAACTAGTTTAAACATGTTTAAAAGTTCACCACTAATTTCGTGTTCAGTTTTATAAGTTTTGTTGCCTTCTCTATTTTTCTTCTTTGAAATTATCCTCTTTCTACTTGGCATTAGTATTCATACCCTTTTCTGTCTGAGTCCGTCTATCAGTCTATTCTAAAAGATCTCTAAAATCTCTAGTGTAAATTATTGAAAATGATTCGGGTGTAACTATTTTTACCTTTCTGAGTTGTACAGTTTTCCCTGTACGGTACACGGTGGTATAAAGGTCGCGCCTTGTCCGTGCCCAGAATATCACAACATGCAATTTGTTTAGGAGCAAAATATCCCTTGGACGTAATATACCTACCGAGATCGGGCGAGGCGTCAAGGAACTCACAGCCCTTGGGTTTATTGAAAGAAAACGCACCGAATTTAACAGCAAATGTTTCAGGTGACCGTAGGTGACTTTGGCAAGTTCAAATTACTAAAACTCATTATTTTTATACGGAACTAGTCGTGTTCCCGATGGGGATTCCTATCAATAACATTTCAGTAATCATCAACTTTTTTCTCATGTTAACTCTCTTATTTACTGACTGTTACTCCTGTTAGTCTGTTATGGCGATGTCCTTTTATACTCTTTGGTAGCGGCGAGGAATTAGTTTTGCAGAAACAAATGAAAATTAAAAAGATTAACGAAATTTCAATGTAGCTCTATAGCTCTAGAAAGAATAATTAGACTGTATGTATTAAAAAAATCACCTACAAGACCTTTTGAATCCAGACTTGTGAGCCAATTAGTCCATGATTCATCGAATCTGCCGTAAAGACTTTCACATTAAATTTTTTTTTATCATAAAATAAAATGGAAATATTTAAGTCAAGTATATTAGTTAGCCCTACCCAGCATGCGGGGCTTTGTTTGGGTGGACCTGTTTCATCCTTGCTTTACGTGGGAACACAATGAGGAACTTTAACACGTTATGGCGGCATCGTGGTTCGCTACGCGACGCGTCTCGTTTCCGGCGTGGCCGAAAACTGGGCCACGGATAGCCACTTTACTGATTGCAGCAAGTGGAAAGAAGTGGTCTTTGTCTATCCCATATGTCCTCTTCGGCAGTATTGTGGTCAGTATCCCCGATAATCAGGCGGGAGACCTTTGATTCCTCGCCGAAGACCCAGGGAAGAAAGCGTGACTGTAAGTATGTATATATTTTGTCCATAAATCGCTGTATTGTGTACGTATAAAGCGAAGTTGAATTTGTTCAAAGTAAATTAAACCGTATTCAAGACACAATTCAACCCTTGAAATGCAACAGCAAATTAAACGTGCCCGGGCGGTAATAAATGGGCGCGCGACACTGCAGCCGCCCGCTATGATTAATGCCGAGCGGAATTAAAATAACGGCGATAATGTAAATTTTTATCTCACGTTTTTTATTTACGACCGTCGCGCCGAGACGCGATACTTCCTGTGAATTTTACTAAATGTTGTTTGATAATGATGTTACTTTGGTATATTTTATTGATTATGTTACTAACACTAAGGATACCTTGGGTAATAAATAATTAATAATTGGATATATTGGCCAATTATGCAGTCAATTATAATATCATTACTGATGATGTCCACTGCTGGACATAGATCTCCTCTAAAGATCACCATATCGAGCAGCTGCATAAGCTGTCTGTATCTACCGATTGCTCGTGACCTTAATAAGGTCATGGGTCCAAGTGGACCCATAAGTAAGACCCATAAGTGGACTGACTAGTCGGGGTCGATGCACACTATCCCTTCCGTTTCGGGGTCATCATTCCAACACTCGACTCCACGAAGTCCATCGGTTTTTCGAGCTGTATACCACACCCACTAACCACTTCAGGTTTGCAATCTTTTGAGCAACATCAGTGACTGATTCCCCTGTGGATTACTTCACTGTGGTTTGTATTTAGTAGGAAAATTCCGAGCATACTTCTTTCCATTGCTCACAGCGTGACCTTGAGCTTTCTTATGAGGCCTATAGTCAGTGGCTATATTTCGTTTTAGAGTTTATATCTAGGTTTCAATATATTTTTATATATGTTTAAGTATTTGTATTAGTATGTAGGTATATAGTTTTTAGGCACTTATCCGCAAGTCAAAATTACAATCTCCTACCCTAAGGTCGCCTGTAAGAGATCGCTACCTTAGCAATAAGGCCGCCTATTGTACATATTTGTAATCTCTTTGTTTTTCTCACCTTATGTATTTTTCTGTACAATAAAAAGTAAAGAGTTTCATTATATTGTATATATGCGTAGGGTTATCCTATCCAGTTACGTTAATTTAATATTAATAAGTTTAAATTGATTCTCGGACAATTTTTTATACGTTTGTTGATTATAATAAGTATTGTACTTACGTCAATGATTTCAATAATCTTCATTAATTAATTAATAAACGACATTTTGGCCCAATTTTGGTTTTTTTGAAAATAATTTTATTTTAAATCCGCAATTTCTTTCCGCGTACCACCATACTGTGGAATGAGCTCCCAGCGGCGGATTTTCCAAACGGATTCGACTTGGGGACCCTTAAGAGACGAGCCTACGCATTTCTTAACGGCCAGCAACGCACCTATAATTCTTCTGATGTTGCGAGTGTTTATCAGCAGTGGTGATCACTTATCATCAAGTGATCCGTTTACCTGTTTGCAGAGGGCTAACATATATTATAAAAATAAATAAAAGAAAATTATAGACTTCAAAAACATTCGGAATTAATTTATTATTCGTTAAGTGATTTGTATAGTGAAACTACTTAGTTGAAAATGGGTAGTTTTATTTTCTTATGTATGGGTAGTATTATTTTAATTTTATGAGTAATGTCAAGACATTATTCTTTAAAAAAAACCCCGTAAAAGTTTTTTCTCCCCGAAAACATCGTCACCGAATTTTTATTAGCGTTTTCATTAATAACACCTCCTTGGTGCTGTTAAAAGAATTGCAAAACGACGCCCGGGGGCCTCGTAGAGTTGCCGCTAGTGAAAATTCGCGAGATTTATTTGAATAAATTATTTCGTACCCACCTGCAGTGAAGGGTTGGACGACAATTTATGGTTTGCTCAGTTTTTGATGTTTCAAATAAGCGTATCCTGGTTCATGTTATTAGCGATTACACTAACTTATCGTGGTGAAGTTCATTCATAATAACTAGAACAGCTTTGTTTAAAGAGAACAGCATAGTAGATATATGTACTGTTTGAGTTTTTTTCAAAGTCAAGTCAAAGTCAAAATTTTTTTATTCATGTAAACCCAGCAGGTACTTATGAATAGTCAAGAATCTACCATGGTACGGTTTACTATAGTATATGGTACAGAGTACTGTACCATATATCATAATACAGACAGAGTCGTTGTTTTCACTGTATTTCAGATATCAAAATTTTCAGAAACCAAATTTGAGAGTATCTATGGAAAAGTAGTTTATAGAGCACTGGATATATTGCATTTATTTGCGAGAGATGTCGAGTTTCTCAAGATACCTAGGGTTTAACCATTTCAAGGGGCAGGAAGGGATGCTAATCTCTTCAAACGGAGTTCTTCCAGTAATTATGATCGAACTTCACCAAGGTAAGTTCGTTTAACAATTGGTAACTTTTGTTAATATTTCTTGAGCACATAAATGTATATTACCTATTTCATTTGGTAAGTTGCACCAATATATATTAACTACTTCACATTTAAATTTCGTAAGTACAATTCAAAAACAACGATTTTTCTTTAATAAAAAAATGACTACAGTAGATTTTTGGCGGCAATTTCAATGGCTTCACTCGGAAGCATCACTTGAAGTTTTATTTTAATGTTTTATATTAGTTTATTGTGATGTTTAATATATAAGTTTTGTGTTGTTTTGTGTATTAATCATCAATGATCGTGATCAATATTGAAATATTAGAATAAAACTGTGACCAACATAGCAAAGTGACCGTATTTTTTCAAGGCAATATAGGCATGCGGGAAGTTTGTCTGATTAAACTAGTATTCGTCGGATTGACTTCAAAACTCCCAAGAAGCAATAAAACATGATACACCGATACTTTATTGTTAATTTGAAAAAAAAAATATTCTATGACTTGAAAATATATACGCACTGGCAGACACTGGTAGAAATGGCGCGAATTCGCGGCCGATTACCATTATGAAAATAGAAGATTACAGTATGTAATTTCTGTCAAAAGTAAATTTATAAATTAATTTTTTAAGCATTTGATTTCCGTAAGTAATTGTGACTCACATATAAATATACATAGATATATTTATATTTTATATAAAATATCAAAGTTATTTACGATTCCTTTGAAAGCGCGACATGACATCATCGTCTGTTCAGAGAGAATCCAAAGACAATGGGCGAAAGAAAACTTTAACAGGAAATAGTTTATATTCTTATAACAATTGCAATAAACAGTTGATGTGTATAAGTAACCGAAAACATTCAAAATCTAACTCTATCTTAAATACAGTTAAGCATAAATTGCAATACAACTGTTTTTTATTAAAACAGTTTGCGAGAATACGAATCAAATCTGTAAAACAAAAGTGATTCGTTCGAATTTCAATATTCGAATGTAGGCCTTTAAGTCCGTTTGTATTGGAGCGCTAGGATTGGTGATTTCGAATTTGGAATTCCGCGCGCGAACCACGCTGATAGATCGGTGATGGTTGCCGTCCGTGGCAGCTCATCGCGTTCCTTTCGCAGTGCATTTGACCAGAAAAATCGGCGTACGTGGCCTCTTAGAATATCGCGTCGTTATTTGAGGGTTAAAGAAATTGAAACTATTTTTCTTCGCGGAGAACCTTTTTTAAAATTTCTGAGCTATTTTACATATCAACTTTGAATAAGATAGACTAAAAGACTTCAAAACTGCTAAATTCAATGGGCACAAAGAAAATCCCTAAATAAACATAATCATAATAAAAAGCAAATTAATATTAGTCGCCTTTATATTTACTATTTTCGTAGAATTCATACTAATTATGAAAAATAAAATAAATTTAAACATTTTACATTTAAAGTTTTTTTTTCAAGCTGTTTATCGTAATGTGAACATAATCATTAATATTGCCAAGGGAACTCTTAAAAGAGAACATTAAAACAACTCATTATTAAAACAACAATCTTAAGACAACTCATTTAGATTGCGTAGAACAATATTGACACATAAATACACATTCCAATTATTGTGTTCACATAAAAACAAATGTTTATTGTTACAATGTAACTGGTATGTTTATAGCACTCGTAACTCGTGCTAAACATGATTACAACTGTGAATTGTTGGAACAATATGTCGCTCATCCAACAGAATGAGGATGTAATTATATTTTTTGAAATTTCAGGAGGTTACTCCTGAAAGCTTGAAAACATTGAACGTTAGTTCAATGTTTGGAATTGAATTACACGCCTTTTTAAAATTTATTTATAAATAGCTTTTGCCTACGACTCCGCCTGCGTTAATGTTGGTTTGCTGCTACATGAGAAATCCCGATCATAGATAATCATATATTTTTATAAAAAGCTTAAAACCACTATTACTTGACCTCTAGTACCTTAACGGCGGCTACTAAAACGGGGATCAAGCTGCAACTGTAATTCTACCGGACCGATTTTAATGAAACATACCGCGGTATTTAAGTCGGAATAGTACCTTTAAGACTAACAGTTTGACCAAAAACTACTGATTTATGCGTGAAGTTCGAACAAATAAACAAACATCGACGGATTTGGTTTCCGAAGCTCTTAATCTTCTCCGATCTGAGTAGTTCTTTTTTTAAATATCTTTGATTTACAAAATTTGACATTCAACAATTTTATAATAGTAATAGATTAAAGAAATTCATTTTGGCAAATGAAGCATCATCAATCATCAATCAATCATCCTGTTATATTTTTTAAATGTTATGAACTTAATTTCATATTACGAATTAAATAGAAAACATTTAAGTTATTCCTAAACAACGAAAAATTAAGTCTTCGCTTTTTCTTGAGTAAATTTAGAGGGGGATAAAAAACTAGTGTTGTGATCGCACGTCTCGGCACCGGGGGCAGTCGTGCGTACTCGCAGCTCTAACGGAACGGGACAGGGGTTACTGTTGGAGCAAAGCGTCACACGCAGTCCCTTGGAATCTGTCTGTTATAATAGTTTTTTTCGATATACTCAAAAGAACATTGGTGGTGTAGTGGTGTCGACCCACGTCTTACGACCCTAAAGTTGCAGGTTCGATCCCGGTCCTGTACCACTGAGTTATTTCTACTCATGTACGGTCTACATTGTGGATACTAATGTATTTAACGGAGAAGGAAAGCTTCGTGAGGACACCTGCATGCCTGCATGGGTGTGTTAAGTCTACCCACACGCACTAGGCCAGCGTGGTAGACTATACGGCCTAATCCCTTTCCTATTTAGGGGAGGTCTGTACCCCTGTAGTGAAAACAAGTATGGACTGGGGATGACTAAAAACTTATAAGCGTGATATGAGAACTCGACTGAATAATAACAATAATGTTTAAGTTTGTACATACATACACACACGCCGGTGTTCCATAGGGGTAGGCAGAGACCATAGTCCACCACATTATACGATCCTGAGATACCTCTCTCGCCTCATCCACATCCAAACATCTTTTCATTCTCTTTCGTCGATTAAGGGTGCTGCGAACTTGACTTCTAAGAAATATATTTAGGAAAATCAGGTAACTGATGCAAGTTAAATTTTTGATATTCTCTCTTTAAAAACTCTTATTATAGAATTAAATGAATCGAAATCAGTGTATATTTCCTTATATTTCTAACAAACTCGACACAGAAAAGCATCTTATCATACAATTATTAAAAGCATTAACTAAAATTTGAGAAATTACTTCATGTTCATGTCCGGTCTACATTCGTCTTTATCGCAGTGGCATGGGCATCCCCTGTTATATGTATGTCTATAAAGAAATTAATTTCTTTAGATTTGCATTTCTCCTAACGTATTGCCTAACACTAACATGTTGGGTAGGTACTTAGAGAAATATACGAGTATGATAAGTGATATAGAGGGTAGGTACCTTTGTAAAAGAACAGTCTTGATAAAGTTTTGAACAAATATTATATTGTGATGTAAAAGTGAGAAAGTGGAAGTGATTGAAGAATAAACTTTAATGTCGTTTCTTTGCTTACAGAGAAACTCAACACAGTTTATTTTATAATCTCATTGCCTTTATAAATTGAAATAAAAACCTTATATGTATATATATGTATGTTATTTTCTTTGATTAATTTTACTTGTGTATATGTGTATGTTGAAAGTGGAAATTTAATTGGTATGCGTGTAATTTGTATGTTATAACTTTTTGTTTTATCTAGACCCGGGGTCGGCAATCTATTCAATGCCGAACGTATATTATAGGAGGCTGTCCTATAATATACGTCCCGGTGATAATGACCAGGAAAATTTAACATATATATACGCTTATGATGCAAATGGGTTAAGTACCACTGATTATCGGTTAAGTACAGTACTAAAATATCTATAATAAGTACACACATGCATACAATCACGTCTTTTTCCTGGCACTCCGGCGGGGAATCGAACCCCGGTCTCACGTGTGACAGGCGGGGATACTGATCACTATACTACCAAAGAAGTGAGATAGGCAGAGACTACTTTCTTTGACTTTCTATGAGCAAAGTGGCTATCTGTAGCTCACTTTTCGTCTAGCGCGAAACAAGACGTGTGGGGTGGCGAATCACGACGTCGCAATTTTTATAAGCTTCAAAAGCGTTAAAATTCCTCATTGCGTTCCCACGAAAAAGAAGAAAAAGAAGGAGGGAAAGGTAGGAAAGAAGCAAGGAATATGGAATTTGGGAAAAGGACTACATGATATAGGATACTATTTCGGAAGGAGTAGGAAGAGACAGTAGTAGCTCGGGGGGCCGGGGTCACTTACCCGTATACTTAAGTCTATTTGTCGGACAGGCTAAAGACTAAGTACTTACTCCCTGATCTAATTAATATAATAAGTACATCAATATTTTAATAATGATCTAGACGCCGTTTTAATTAAGGCCACATTCGGCATGAGTCTAGTTGGTTTTGAATACAAATTTTTGTATATTTAGTTTTTATGTATTTACATATTTATAAATTTTTAAAAGAGTAACGTGTGTCGACTCCCAACTAGGTCTGATGGAGACCAACTCTTGTGGAGGAGCCAGGGACGGAGTGAACTCCACCTAACTCCTCTGCGGGTGGGTGTTGTGGACTGTATGTGCGGGTGCGGCGGATATGCTACTATTTGTGCTAGTTTGGCTGACGGACCCTTGACCTTGGGGTTGCGAGCTGTATTGGAACGAAAGGTAAGGTGTCAGCCCGCGGATCTGTAGGATGGTTAGTGCAACTCACCTGTTCGATTTCTTTGTAGCGGCGGTACAGCAGGATCAATCCTGGCGGTGTCTCCAATAAGTGATTCTTGAAGATCTGGGTGATGGCTGCACTATTTCACTGCTATAACCTGGTGGAGGTTGCGGGCAATCGGTGGATGAAGACGGCTCATAGTCGCTCAGATTGGCGAACGTTGGGGAGGTCTATGTCCAGCAGTGGACGTTGTGGGCTGATATGATGATGATTTATAATAAAAAATGAGCATATTTTGGATATATGCATCATAAAATTACGTACACGCGAGAACTATAGCCTTATCTTTTTTGGAATGAAATGCCCAATGAAACCTTGTTTACGAAAACCTTGTCTTTAAATAAAAACTGTCCTCATTCCGGTCCCAATGCACCTTCGTAGATTCTTCAAAGAAAATCTATCAACGCCTTACGCAGCGATGTCAAAGCACCTAATTCTGCCTCGTACAATTCAGATTTCCCGACGGATTCGTTGCGTTTGAACAAGACGGCAGATACGGGGTGCCACCGTGCGCGAGCAGGACAAATATATGGTCACGGGCTCGATTCAGATGATTGGTGTACGTGATTCGACGACCGCGCCTGTACGTGACTTTTGAGCTGTCTTAGATCGGAGATTGCAGTATTAAAGGACTTGATACTTGATATAGGGCTACAAAATTTAATATAGAAATGACTAACTTTTCAAACAGTTGTTATTTCCCATTGTATATTACATTTAGTTTCATCATCATCATCATCATATCAGCACATAGACGTCCACTGATGGACATAGGCCTCCTCTAATGATCGCCACATCGAGCGAGTATGAGCCGCCTGCATCCACCGATTGCCCGCGACCTTCACCAGGTCATCGGTCCACCTAGTCGGGGTCTACATTTACAGCCTTACTTATAAAAATCTCACTAAGTAATACTTTGCTACTTCTTAACTAAATACGTCTTAAAATCTTAAATG
>WUAW01038327.1:11765-23213 GCA_017165845.1 Thaumetopoea pityocampa | reverse complement strand
AAAGGCCTAGAGATGTTGGTTCACAGATGTGAGAAGTGTATCACTATTAGTGGAGATTATATTGAAAAATAGAATTGGTATCGCTTCGTTTTCTTCGTTTCTTCATAGTTAGGCCAATTCATTATGGGACCAACTACGTATAGCACTCAGAAATAATCTAGCTTTCCATCATCAGTGAAAATATTTTTAAAAATGGGCCATTAGTTTCAGATACCCAATATACAAACTTACAAATAAACAAATTTCACTTCTAGATACTATTATAAAATTTTGTAAATATTAAAAGAAAAACTACTCAGATCGACTAATTAAGGGCTCCTGAAACCAAGTCCGTCGATGTTTGTTTGTTAGTTCGTTCGAGCTTCAGGCAAAAACCAGCTGGTAGGTTTTGGTCAAACTATTATAGCCTTAAAGGTACTATACCGACTTAAATACTGCGGCATGTTTCATTAAAATTAATCCAGTTGAATTGAAGATACACCTTGATCCCTATTTTAGTAGCCGCTGTTAAGGTATGAGAGCTCGAGTAAGTGGTTCTTAGGCTTTTTATATAAATCTTCTTGTTTCGGTATTTCCCATGTAGCAGAAACCCGACGTTCACGCGGGCGGAGTCGCGTTCAAAAGCTAGTTAATAATATTAGTGTAGATATAGAATTACAGACGTGAATCACTTAATTATAATAATTTTAATGGCGTTTCGACCGTCTGTTGTGTGAATAATTTGAATGGGTGTTTCCAATTTAACTCACCTGTACCTTATGAAGTTTTAACTATAAACGTTGTTTTCCGTGTTATGCATATGTATTTACTAGCTGAAACCCAGAGCTTCGCTCGTAATAATTTCGTAATGATGAATCACATTGAACAATACATACATACATATACTCACGCCGGTATCTCATAAGGGTAGGCAGAAGCCACAGTTCGCCACATACCACGATCCTGATATCTCTCACGCCTCATATTCATGCATCTTTTCATACACTTTCCTAGATTAAGGATGCTGCGAACTTGACCTTTTTAAAACAAGTTGCTGATTTGATCAGCAACTGGTTTGACCTTGAACAATATCTAGCTATGAATCCTATCCGTCCAAAGGTTGTCTACAAGAGAGAGCATATTGCCCAATGTGCATAAGACCGCCCAATGTGCACATTCTGTTTCTTCTTTATTGTGTTTGTGACTTTTTTTATACTGATGGCAATAAAGAGTACCCTATTCGAATTGTATGTTTTAAAAAAGTAAAAAAGTATTTTTTTATTTTTTAGCTTAAATTATATATTTAACACGTTCCCTGCCAAGCCGTTTTTGCCCCACTTGTCGTACAGGCCATTTGAGTTTTTCCTAAATACATCAGTTGTAAACGCTTGGATTTTATATAATACCCGGCATCATGAATCTATACTAATACTAAAATTTATATATAACACGTCTGCGTGTACTATCTGTGGTACACGTGGCCTAATGGTCAAGTTTAACGTGTACCATAAATGGTACACGTGCCATGGGACGTGTTAATGTGTACCACTTCTGTGTGCCTTTTAAGAGGGCTCTGAATTCCGTCAAAAAATTGGCCGATCTTTTTGTTAATGTTGTTTTGGAATAAATAACTATGAAAACATTAAGTATGTGTACATTGTAATTAGAAAGTAAAGCGGGATGATTATATGACCCATGACGACGTTGATGATTACGTCACCAGCTCTAGGGTCGATGGGTGGCACAAGTGGCAGTATTGGAAAAGGGAAGATCTGCCGGCCAGACGGGTGTCATGTCTGGCGAGGCCTGCCGCTGTCCCAACGGTGACGTCGAGATATTGTATATACGCTAAATCGCTATCAAACTTCATGCGCGTGATTCACTTCTAATGTCGTCACTCGAGAGGCGCGCCATCTGTTGAGGACGCTTGATACTATGTAGTGAAGTAGGTCGCTACAAAAGCATATCGATGAAAGGAAACGTATTTGCTGTAAGCAGCTGAAACTCGACTTTGCAATAAAACGAAAAAAAAACCGTTCAAAAACCATAAAAGACATTATAGCTTTTTAATCAGATAAGATATTTGGGTACTTTTTACCAAAAGGTACCAAAAGGTACTTATTTCGTTAAAATATTATTATATTTTGATTTTTCAACGATTTTTTGGCTCTAGTGAAAAGTTGGATTTTAGCTATTTACAGCAAATACGTTTTCTTACATCGATATATAATAGGTCTGGCAGTGCTAAAAACAACTCGCGACAAAAAAAGGTCGTGACCTCAATCTAGTACCCGTACCACTGGGTACAGTCCTGCATTGTGGACACCAATGTACTCGACGAAGAGAGAAAACTGCAAGGAAACCCGCATTCCCGAATTAGTGAGTGCACGGATAGCGCAATGGTTTAAGTGGTCGCTTCTCCACTGCGCTGTCGAGTGTTGTGGGTTCGATCCCCACACGGGACACAACAACTTTGTGTAACCCACAAATTGTTGTTCCGGGTCTGGGTGTTCTGTGTTCCCGTTATTTGAATGTTTTTAAAGTTCCCGCGACACAGAAATTTAATCCTAATACGGCAGGTGTTGTAAAAAAAAATTAAGTGTATGAAGCCTACCAACCCGCACTAGGCCAGCGTGGTAAACTATGGCCTAATTCCCCTCCTGTTTAGAGAAGGCCCATGCCCTGTGGCGGGGGCGAATATATACCTGGCGATAGTGACGACATATAAAAAGTTGTTTCCACATTTCAAAGTCGTTTGAAGGATACCTGGCCAAAAATATAGCAGAAACGCCTGAATGCGAAATTTCGAAACACGGCTGCATGAAGCAATATATGTATGTACCTTGATAATAGTCGTTGAGTGGCGACGTGGGGCTTACACAATATGATATGTACTGGTTTTCATTTTATATGTTAATTTTAAATGAAGCGGATATCATTATTATAGAAGTGCTACCATTTTGAATACTTTTTGTGAATATTTATCTGCTAACGTTCATATTTGATAACTAGGTTTTGCCCGCGGCTCCGCCCACGTGAATGTCGGTTTTCCGCCACATAAAAAGCCTTAGAACCACTTTTACTTGAACTCTCGTACATTAACGGCGGCTACTAAAAGAGGGATCAAGCTGTATCTCAATTCTACTGGATCGATTTTGATGAAACATGCCGCAGTATTTATGTCGGAATAGTACTTTTAATTTAACCAAAATCTACCCGTTGGTTTTTGCCTGAAGCCCGAACAAAGAAACAAACATCGACGGATTTGGTTGCAGAAGCTCTTAATTAGTCGATCGGAATAGTCGAATTTTTTTAAATTATTTGATTTTTGAAAATTTGACATTTAACAATTTTATAATAGTGTATAGATAAACAATTTTATAATAGTATAGATATACCTACACACATCACACACACATAATTCATACATTTTAGTAGTACATATTTAAATACGAAGATATGTGGAATGCTCCATGTCTGAGCGACGCGACCAGGAATCCAGCAGAATACCAGCGTCGGGCATACTGTCTGGCATCATGCTGAGCTGGGTTCATATTTGGTACAGTTATTTTTTTTTGACTCTATTTTAGCTGTATCAAATAATTTTCCTTCTTTCTCTCTTTCAATGTGATAGAACTAGACAAAAAAATCTAACATATTAATGACACAACGTAACCAATTTGATGATCAAACCCGTCGGCCATCTTGATAAATGGACGCGTTGCAAACTGCATCGGCCTGTTGGTTACGGTATATATCCATGACTGGCGTTGGAAATGTCAATTCGACTTTAGCTCTACAATATTGAGGTTGAGTATAGCGACCCCGGCCCCCCGAGCTACTACTGTCTCATCCTACTCCTTCCGAGATAATAGTATCCTATACCCTATAATCCTATTCCAAAATTCCATATTCCTTGCTCAATACACCTTTCCTACCTCATCCTTTTTCGTTTACGCAATGAGGAACTTTAACATTTTTAACCTTATTAAATTGCGGCGTCGTGGTTCGCCACCCGACACGTCTTGTTGCCCGCGGGGGCTAAATGTGGGCTGCGGATAGCCACTCTGCTACATTGAACGATCGTAGCAGGTGGAAGGAAGTGGTCTCTGCCTACCCCAATGGGAAAGAGGCGTGACTGTATATATGTAGTATATACTATGGTCTCTGCCTACCCTTATGGTATATCGGCGTGAGTGTATATATGTATGTAAAATACTAAAAATTTCAGGTAAAGTTTCACTCGTGTTGGCGCCAAGACTCCGATAGTGTATTATTTTTTTTTAATTTGGCAATGTAGTATTTCCTATGAGTATAACACTTGAGCAGATATTTTCATTTCGAGTTTTCAGTAGTTTTTCAATATTTTACATACATACACTCACGTCTATATCCCATTTTATAAGGTTCAAAAGTATTAAAGTTTCTCATTGCGTTTCCACGGCATAGTGGAGAGGAAAGGAAAGAGGATAAGGTAGGAAAGATGTATTGAGCAAGGAATATAGAATTTGGGAAAAGGACTATAGGATATTACTATCTTGGAAAGAGTAAGAACAGACAGTAGTAGCTCGGGGAGCCGGGTCGCTTACCCGTTTACTTAAGTCTATTTGCCGGACAGGCTAAAAGACTAAGTACTTCCTGACCTTTTTCAATATTTTCTTACACATCAATCATATCTCATTACCAAATATGAGACCACGTGAACCTGAGCGGTCTAACTGCCTTTTTATTCAAATTTTATTTATTATTAGGCCTCATCTGACACATTATCAAACTAACCTTGCAGTGGTGGCCACACGATATTATTAATTTTTTCAATGCCGTTCGTTCTACGGCACAATTAAACAACTCAGCTACTAAATATAATTATTTTAAACAAAAAAGAAAGAAAATTGTACTATTTACTTTGACTAATAAACCATTCTAAATATATAGACTGATAAATGTCAAATGTGACCTATTAAAGTGGTCCTACTTTAGATAATTTTAAATTTCCGATAATCTAAAATGATAACCGCTGCCATCTATGAATTACATACTGAATTAATTTCTTAGGCCATTATGAAGCCGTTACCACAGGTCCCCAAACTATTTTTGTCCCGTAGACCACTTGTCATGTTCTTCGGCTTTGGAGAGACTTCCCCGCTTAGCTAATATTGAATTTTTGCAAATTCATCAATTTAAAATGTGTTTTTGACAGCTGTTATAGTGTTACTCACTTTGACAGTTTTAAATTTCTAACTATAGTGAAATCTTCGTCGACCCCTAGGGGTCGATAAAGACCACTTTGGGTATCTATGCTATTCTTTCAAGCTATTGGAACAGTTATAAAATAAAATCAATTTTGAAAAAATGCAGTTAAAGAAAGAGAATAATACATAGTATTGTGTGTTTTAAAAAAATCCAATTCAGTTTTAATCTAGTAGTTGTTCCTTAAGAAAATCTAATTATGGAAGACGAAATAATGAGAGCTATGAAGGGCATGAAAACAGGTAATGCTGCAGGGTATGATAGAATAATCGTTGAGATGCTGAGAAGTGGCAAGTGTGGTGACTAAGTTGTTGTTGCGGCTTTTTAACATTTGCTGAAGGACTGGTGTAAAGCGGTTATTGTCCCGCTTTATAAAGGTAAGGGGTCGCAGCAGGAGCCTTCTCGGTATCGTTGGGAAATTATATGCAAAAATTTTGATTGAAAGCGTAATTAATGAAACTGAAGAAAAATTGTGGGATGTATAAGCGAGATTTAGGAGAGGAACGGGCTGCACTGATTATGTTTCCTCTTTAAAGTGCCTATCAGAAAAACACTCGGCCAAATCTAAAAAAGTGTTTTACGCCTTCATAGACCTTGAGAAGGCGTATGATCGAGTGCAGAGGCATGAGTTATGGTCGGCGCTGGTATCGTATGGAGTTGATAAAGTCCTTTAAGTCTGTAACAGTATTACCGAAATCTACTCGCTGGTTTTTCGTGAAGCTTGAACAAACAAACAAATAAACAACATCGACAGATTTGGTTTCAGAGGCTCTTAATTAGTCGATGTGACTAGTTGTTTTAAATATCTTTGATTTACAAAATTTTATATTTAACAATTTTATAATAGTAAATGCTATTATTAATTAAATCATTTAAGGAAAAATAATATGCAAACAAATTAATAAAAATATTTTAATATACTACCGGCAAATATTTTGGGCATTAATACTCCATGCAAGATCGCTTTTAGCGATAAGGCCGCCTATTGTCCGCCTATTGTAACACTTCTCGTATTTATTATGTTCTTCTGTAATTAATTGTTTTTGGTGTGTCAATAAAGATCTGTCTATCTGTCTATTTATGCACAAATATCTTAGTCAAAAACTTTAAACTGCTGTCCTGTAAGATAACCATTTTTTAGATGCAACATTGTTCTTACGACAGCGTCGTATAATCTTAATAGTATGATCTTAATATGTTATCTAGCAACATCTGTATGCCATGGATGCAGTAAACGATGTTGGTGATGCAGCAGATGAGGATGTTGCAGCCCACACGAGGACAAGGGCGACTGCCATATTTCAGTTTTATTTTTAAATAGTGTCTGCCGCTGTTATTAACTGGCCAGTGCGTTCACCCCGACTACAACGACGCGACGTTTCGTTAGTAGGGTTGCTAACGTTAGTAGGGAGAGTCGACATACATATATTGTCACCTTGGAGGTGACATCCTACAATAAATACATGCAGAACACTACTAGTCTCTCTTTACTGTAAACGTGCAGTCTTAACAGTAAACGGTTTAACCTATTATTTTTGTGGACTCAAAGAAAAAGGGACTAAGTCGACAAATTTAAAAAAAATGTTCTTTTGCGCACATTCATACATACAATTACGCCTTTTTCATTGGCTCTCAGGGGAAATCGAACCCAAGTCTCCCGCGTGACAGGCGGGGATAGTGACCATTATACTACTGAAGAATTGGGGTAGGCAGAGACAACTTCTTTCCACTTGCTACGAGCAGCGTACCTATACGTAGCCCACTTTTCACCCCTGCGGGAAACGAGACATGTCTGGTAGCGAACCACATTGTTGCCATTTTTATAAGGTTCAAAAATGTTAAAGTTCCTCATTGCGTTCCCACACACATTTTTGAATGGTAATACAATGTGTTTATGTTTATTTTATATACAGGTTGAGTCATGTCATTAATTGAAAAGGTGAAATAAGTTGATTGTAGTCAATTGTTGATAGATGAATCATACCCTTTTTCCTTAATACTACAGAATTATTTATACTTCATTCAGTATGTATATGATTTGTGATGCCGAACTTTTACCCCTTGTTGTATGACGCTAAGTACCCACATATTTTAATATTTTATTATATACCCATTTATGAGGGTCTGTAAAATAAAAGTCAGTCTTATGTTCGGATCTGCGATTGATTTGCAACACCCCTAAGGCATTTTCCACCGGTCAAGGTGATACTGAGGCAACAAGACTTAGGTGTGATGTAGCCCATTCCAATAGCCCGGGCTTTACATTACGGGCTGATAGACCGCTCGTCGTCGACGGGTCGCCCCCATTGCTGCAGGTGCTGAGAAGCAAGTTATTTTCGTCCCCGAGAAGCGTTTAACCCTTTCGCGACGTGCTATTTTCCTATTAAGTATGCCCATAAGACGGGCAGTTTTCAAGGTTTGCGGAATCGTACGGTCGAAATAAGAACTACTACTGCCAGATTCATACATGACAAATAAAATAATAGACAAGGTTAAACTTGCCTATAAACACAAACATATCCAACACATAAACGAAAGCGTCCGGCATACGTCGCGTAAATATAATGAAATCGGATAAATACGGTCTTCGACTATTTGTCACGTTTTTTTTTATCACGGGAATATACGGTCTTTGGCGCGAAAGGGTTAAATCAGGCATATAATAGTTTATCGATAAGAGTTCCCTCTATATCTTCCCATTATCTTGACACACCTCTCAGCTGGTTCTCTCAGCATCTACGGGGAGACATGGAGTGACGCTGTTATTATGCCGGCGTCACACAGCAAATATATAATGGTAATGTGGTCTATATCGACCCCCAGGGGTCGACGATGACCTGCAAGGGGTCCACGCCAACCGTCAAAACCACATTTGATGTTGATAAAATTGCAAAAATTCTATATTAACTACGCTTTGAGGGTCTAACCAAAAGTGAAAATCATTACAAGTGGTCTACAAGACAAAAAAGTTTGAGAACCTCTGCACTAAATAAATAGATAAAAGCATGTGAAATATTTAGTAGAAGAAATTAATGACTTCAATGGTGACCTCAAAACGTACCGTGTGTCCTTTATTAAGCACCACAAAGAAACGATAAGCAATAAATTTATACGCATTTAGAGGTCAAACGAATATCTCCCATCACAATGTAAATTATAAAAGAAAATATAAGACAAAAACTTTATGAGCAAGTTTATTATTAGCAAGTTTTTTAATCTACCCCGTGGCAAAAAAAAATCAATATTCTTGGCAGTTGGCTTGTGGATGTTTCAAAAGCACAATAGTACCACAAAAATAATCGGGTTTCTTGGTCGGCGCAGATGAGTGCTAACAAACGCTGATTAAAACCGATTGTAAGCACCAATTCAATAAAGACGTTGTTTCACTACGCATAAGGTTGAAAATGACAGATCAGCTCGTATTATCTCGCACGTAAATATTAATATTTGCTGCTGAAATATTTTCGCACCTTTGAAAGATGTGTACAGCGCAGGTGCATCGTTGTAACTTATTTTCATTGTACCGCTATACGTAAACCAAAGTCGATAACCCTAATTGTAAGTCCCACGGTCGCACGCGCACGCCGCTGCACAAGCCCTGAATCACAATTGGGTAATGAAAATAGATTGCTATTAAATCTCGTCGGTTTATTTTGGGTACGCCTACTACTAAAACGGACAAATGAGATTAATAAATTCAAATATGGCAGTCTCTCACTTTTGACATTACGCATTAACAATGCAGAAAATTTATAAAATCATCATCATATTATCAGCCCACAGACGTCCACAGCTGGGCCTCCTCTAATGATCGCCACAACGAGCGGTTATGGGCCGCCTGCATCCACCGATTGCCCGCGACCTTCACCAGGTCATAGGTCCACCTAGTTGAATTATGATTGCCATTAATATTAAAAAAAAATTATAGCTATAATTGTGACAAAATATAAAATTTTTATATGTAAACGTCACACCGATTCCCAAACTGAGTGACCCTTCCTGCTTCGGGAATCTGTAGTTCTCATTGAATAGTTATTAATATTCTATAGATTATTAAATAACTCTATTCTCTGTTAACATCTACTTAATTTGGTCATTCAGAAAGGATGAATTAAATTCGAATGACGAAACGAATATACAGGGCAAAAGTGAGTGGACGTGTCAACAACTTGTTTCAAAAAGGTTAAGTTCATAACACGCTTTAACGACGAGTGTATGAAAATGTGTATGGATGTGGATAAGGCGAGAGAAGTGTGTCAGGACCCTAATATTTGTCGAGCTGGTCTTTGACCACCGTTACGGGATACCGGCCTGTGTATGTAGAGAATAAATTACAGTATATATAAATAGATAAAAGTACATAAGTAAACCTTAGAATATGCTTTATCGTGTATTTCGGCCATATATTTCAACGAAACAAATAATTTACATATTGTTCTTTTTTTATTTTAATTTTGCTGTATATATTTTTTTCAATTATATTTTTATTTTGCTGGCATAATAATAGCGTCACCCATTTCTTCGGGACCCCCTGTGCATGCCCCACCGATGCCCCCAACGATATCAACGAGTTCCGTGAAACCTATATTTTCATGAAGAATATACAAGTATTTCTATACAAACTGTTAACGAATTTATCCAAAATTTCATTTTAATGCAATACTTTTGGATCCTTATAAAATGGCGGCGCCGTGGTGGCGAAATGTCGGCTGCGGATAGCCACTTTGCTACACTGAAGGATCGTAGCAGATGGAAAGAAGTTATTTCTGCATGCATACCCCAATGGGAGAGGCGTGATTGTATATGTGAATATTGTTGTTGATGCCAGTGAAAATACAGAGAGTGAGGTTTTAAAGGTTTAATCCACGGAAACAAAATGCAAAAATAACATAAAATCGCTGCGCGCATGCGCATCGCTCGCGGTACGGTGCGGACTGCCGTTACAAAAATGTCAACATTGACGATGGCAGTAAAACTATTATATATCTAATTAAACTAAAACTAAAACATAGACAATTATGCGTCGCTAACAAATGTAGTATCTACTATGGTCTCTACTTACGCTTATGGGATATCGGCCGAAATGTATGTATGTATGTTTATGTAAATAAAATGAATATTAATTTCGAGATACGGAAAGGAAGTTTATATGAGATTTATGTGAGGTTATCAAGAGTGAGCGGCGATGAGTCAGCGTGGATGATTTAATGGCGGTATGCGTTCTGGTAGGGGGTATCAAAAATGTTTGCAAGACTTTTGAATATCGCAATGATACCCAAAGTGGTCTATATCGACCCGCCGGGGGTCGACGATGACGTGCAAGGGGTCCACGCCAACTGTTAAAAACACATTTGAAGTTAATAAATTTACAAATGTTTCATATTAACTACGCTCTGGGGGTTTATCCAAAAGTGAAAAACATTACAAGTTGTCTATAAGACAAAAAAGTTTGAGCACCTCTGGAGTACCGGCTTGACCGGCGTGCATTTCAGATTCCTTATTTATTACATTATTTATATTTTATTATTTATTTTCCTTATTTCGCGCGATTAATTGTCAAACAATGGAGTATTTGATTCCATGAACCGCTGTTGTAGTGGTTGGAAACAGTTAAAATAAAAAGAACTTTTGCCCGCTGCTCCGCCCGCGTGAATGTTGGTTTTCGGCTGATGAGAAATCCCGACACATTCACAGATTTATATAAAAACCCTGAGAATCATTAACCTCTTGTACCTTAACGGTGGCTCTACTAAAACAGGGATTGGACCGATTTTGATGAAGCATGCTCTATTCTTTAAGTGGGAATAGTACCTTTAAGACTGTTACAGTTTAACCAAAATGTACCCGCTGGTTTTTGCGTGAAGATCGAACAAACAAACAAATATACACCGACGGATTCGGTTTCAGAGGCCTTTAATTAATCGATCCGAATAGTTTATTTTTAAATATGTTTGATTTTTGAAAATTTGACATTCATCAATTTTATAATAGTATAGATGATAGATAGGTAGATGCAGCCAACCTACATATAATATTAAAAAAAAACTGTATAAATTAATTCATCGTCTTCATCACTGCTGGAGATGGGCCTACTCCTTAAACAGGAGGGTTCTGCCATAATCTCCACGCCTCTCCGCAAACATCTTGGATGTCGCAGTCAATTTTAACAACAGCATAACAGGATAATGCTGCTGCTCATTATCCTGGTACGTCCCTTAG
>WUAW01038326.1:8339-22055 GCA_017165845.1 Thaumetopoea pityocampa | reverse complement strand
TTCCCAAATTATATTTTGTTTTTGTTTTTATTTGTTATATATTTGGTAGAGGTCTAAAAATCAGTTTTATGATACTTTGAAGTTGGTAACTTTTTTCTTTTACGGTATATAAAATCGGAACTTAATGCTCTCCTTGAGGTAACAAAAATGATCAATTTGAAAAAATACATTAAAATTACGTAAACAATTTTTACAGCGAAAAAAAATTATTTTATTAGCAAAATATTGTAAAAATATGATTTTCATCAGAAATAATAAAAATACCTAGCATGTAAAAAAAAAATTATGAAAATAGTGTCCTAAAAATAGGACAGTGGGGAGGAATGAGTTAAAGAATAATCTATCTAATAATAGGGAGAAACAATTTATACTATGAAAATGATGCTTTCTTAGCACAAATTAATATTAGATAATTAATTAGAATTGAATTTGGTTGCATAAATTAAAAACGTCTGTCTTACCAAAGTAAATAATTAGTAACATTATTAATAAAATACTCACTGCAGCCATGATCTTGCGCAGTTTTCTTACTACTGACGTTTACCTCTCACAGGAACCATGCGGTATCAGTTATGTTATCGGTAAAAGTTATAAGGGTCAAGATAAAACACCAGTTCATTCACTTATATATGTATATAATAAAATTAACTAGTATACATATAAAATAATATTCCTTTTTTAATATACCTTTCCTACCTCATCCTTTTTCCTGTCCTCTCCACTAAGCCGTGAGTACGGATGAGGAACTTTAATCACTTTTAAACCTCATAAAATGGCGGCGTCGTGGTTCGCCACCCGACACGTCTAGTTGCCCACGGGGGCGAACTGTGGGCTGCGGATATCCACTTTGCTATATTAAACGATCGTAGCAGGTGGAAAGAAGTGGTCTCTGCTTACCCCAATGGGAAAGAGGCGTGACTGTATTTATGTAGTATATATTAGTCTCTGCCTACCCTTATGGGATATTTTCGTGAGTGTATGTATGTATATATGTACATATAAAATTAACTACTATACACATATTTATTCAAAGTGGGCGCGCATTATGCCGCGTGATGACCCCACCGCGTGCTGAAAACAGCACGCGGCGCCCTACTGGGTGTCGGCGTTGGAGGTGAACGTGAAACAAAATATGTATTAATATCAGAAAGAAAAATCAGATGTTTCGTTCCCAATGGAGGGAACATCGTCAGTAATTAAAATCTAAAAATTACGGTAGATGTGAATGTGAATGTTAGTGGTAAAACGATTGTCTCGCTTTTTTTATATAAGGAGGGGCGGCAGGAAAATCTCCGGCGAGATAAGAAACGAATACAATAGGTTGGCGCGTTAGAGGTTGGGAGACTTTTACTCTTTGGTATGGAGCCAAATGCAATTTTTGAAACTCTTCATCTGTTTGATATTAATCGAATGTTTCTTCTTCTTCTTTTATTCATAGTGGCAATCGGCTGGGAATTTGAGCCATTTCTACCAATGTCGAGTAGGATGTATATTTTGAAGTCATATAATAGTTTTCAAGTTAACAATAAAATATCGGTGTATCACATTTTATTGTTTCTTGGGAGTTTTGAAGTCAATCCAATGAATACCACTTTGACTAGGGAAAAATCTCGCAGGTCCACTTCTTTCTAAAAATACAGTCACTTTCCATGTTGGTCACAGTTTAATTCCAATGTTTCAATATTGTTCACAATTATAGACGATTAATACATAAAATAACGCCAAATTTATATATTTATACATCACAATAAACTACTATAAAACATTAAAATCAAACTTCAAGTGACGCTTCATTCGGGTTGCCGCCAAAAACCTTGTAACTTATTTCTAGACGTAATGTTCTGACCTCAGGTTCTGACAACTGTCAAATGAGCCTATTATTTTATCCGGATTCCGGAGAATGATTCGTCGTCTGTGGTATTTTGTAAATAATTATGGTCTGTGATAAGTGTCTTATTTTTAATTTGCAATATTTATATATCGTAATATCAAGTATCTTTAGTGACCATAATATTTGTATGTATTAAAGGAATCGCACCGCAGCAGAAGACTAGTTTACTGTGTATTTTCTGTTATATTTTTTTTTATTAAAACTAAATGATTTAAATAAATATTGCCACACATGGATACTAGTCACGTTAGCCCTGCACAGGTTAATGAGAAAAATAATATTGAATTAAATTTTCCACAATATACTCTATTTGATATTACGATCGATCCCGGTTTGAAAGATGATGGGGGTAATGAGATTCCAAGGCCATTTACAAAGAATCAGATGCGCAAGTGGCTTAAAAAAGTTAAGTGGGAGAATCAAAAACGTGAGAAGAGAGCCAAAGAGAAAGCACGTGCTAAGGACAGGAAAAGGCAAGCCCGTGAAGACAACATTGATTTGGGACCGAATAGAAAGGCATTAAAAAAAATGAAACTTGAAAGACCTAAGAGAACCACCGGTGTAATTATAGACCTTAGTTTCGACCATTTAATGATTGAGAAAGATAGGTTTAAAGTAATAAAACAAATACTCCGTTGCTACTCAATAAATAGGAGATCTAAGACACCTTTACAATTTCATATAACAAGTTTAGGGGAAAAATCTAAAAATGATATGGCGAGGCATCATGGTTATGAAAATTGGGATGTGAGTTGATGATTATTATAATATCATATGCAAAGCACTGACCCTATAAAATCATTTGAACTGAATGGTGTTCTTATTATACTAATATCCAACCCAATGTTCCTTGCTCTCTATAGTTTTTCAAATTTGGTAAGGCAAACATGTCTACAACATCCACAATTTCCAGACTTAGACCAGGTCATTCCTGTACTCCAGTTTTCCTTGCCAAACACAGGATCAGGAGTACTGCTTTGTGTAAATGTGGTTTTGAAAAAAGGGGACTAACCATATTTTTGTCTGTTGCCCTAAATTACGTTTTTCCCCCATATGACATCCTCCCTTCTGAAATTCCTCATCCTACCTCCTTTAAATGCCTACTTTCTTACACTTTTTCCCCCTCCTTTATCCCTGTTTTATGTAAATTTGTAAATACAAACAACTTCAAACTGTAAATAATTACCTCATCAACATGTAAATAACCTGTAAATATTTGTCATAGCTATTATGTCTAACTAATCCTACTAACAAGGGGTATATTTATTGTGGCATCCTTTTGTTTTTTAGATTTATTACCCAGGTCGTAGGACTTTCCATCGATCGACCCTCTGTCCCTCCACTGCCAAAATCCTTTATCCTTCAGCCACCCCCTAAGTTTATGATACTTTCTTAATTGATATCGGCAGAATTGTACCAAATTAGTCAAATGTCATATGCCAAGGAAGAAGGAGAATGGTATCCTTGACCTTTCAATATCATGCTATTGAAATGGTAAACAGTTATATTACTAGTTCTTCCTTCCTATTTTTTTCAGATTCAATTTCATGAAGCATCATATATAGATATATTTGATAAAGATGGTATTGTATATTTAACAAGTGAATCTGAAAATATAATAGAACAATTTGATGAAAACACTATGTATATTATCGGAGGTCTAGTGGATCACAATCAACACAAGGTATTATTAATTAAAGTCAATATAAATTGCTAATAATAAATATGTTTTATCCAGGTAGTGAATTACATTTTTTTCATGAATATTACATATTAAAACAACAATAGTGGTATGACCATGCATGCAAGTCTTCATTCAGAGTTTGAATCCAAGGTCTCTGAATCTTCAAAATCATGTGCACATTAATATTTAATTAATTATCCTTTGTTTCAAACAGTGAAAGAAAATATTGTGATGGCACCTGCATGATAGAGATTTTCTTTATGCTGTTTGAGTCTGCCAACCTGTATTAGGCCAGAGTGGTGGACAATATAGCCCTATAGCTTAGGCCCTCTCATTCTGGGAGGAAACTCATGCTCTGCAGTGGGGTAATAGACATGTTAATGATAATGGTGATGAATATTGCAGGGACTGTGTCATAAAATAGCTGTGGAGCAAGGTATTAGACATGGAAGGCTCCCATTAGATAAATATATTAATATGAAAACTAGAAAAGTTTTAACCATCGATCATGGTAAGTGGTATATTTATGTAAACAGACAATAAAAGCCATCAATCACCCACTCTTGTAACATAGTGCAAACTTTTTGAATTGATCAATATATGCAGGCTGCATATTCATCATCATCATACTTAGTCCACATTCATCCCTACTACAGGGGCACAGACTGATTAGGAGGGGATCAGGTCATAGTCTACCATGATGGCCTTGTACGGATTGGTAGACTTCACACACCCATATGGGCATGCAGGTTTCCTCAAGAAGTTTACCTTCTCCATGGAGTATATTGGTGTTTACAATGTAGACTGTACATGAATTAGAAATAATGCAATGGTACGGGACCGGGAATGAATCCACAACATCCCAATGGGAAAGAGGTGTGATTGTATATATACATGTATATAGTATGTACTATGATCTCCACCTACCCTTATGAGATACCGGCGTGAATGTGTGTATGTATGTATGTAAATTCAAGACATGTCTGTTTTATCAAAATCATGTGTATATTACTAATTAATTATAACTAGCTTCAAATACTGAGGGAAAACGTGTGTGGTAATTCTGCGGTAACAACTAAATTTAGTCCCTCCCTATCTTTTTCTGATGTCAAACGCCAAAACGAGATAGCTACAATTTTGGTGCTGTAAGTTTCGTTTAGTGACGTCAAAATTAAGAAATTTAGACGTGACCTCGAAACATACCGACTAAAGATACGCAAAAACGCAACGTTTTGTACTTTTAACAGAATGTAGTTGGTACTCGTTAAAAATGTTTCCTATCTCGTTTTGGTGTTTGGCATTAGAAAAAGATAGTAGAGTATAAATTTAAGTTGTGTTATATTCGAATTGACACCATTATGAGGATACCTACATGCCAGAGAATTTCAGCGGCATGTGAAGTCTACCAACTTTCATTACGGCGGCTTGGTGGACTGTAGCCTAGCTCCTTTCAGTCTAAGAGAAGACCTATGTTCTTCAGTGGGACAATAGATGATACAGTGATGTAATTGCTTAATAATATTTATCCTTTTCTCTTCATCTTTCTGCATGATTACTGTGAGAGTCACGTGAGGGTTAATGTTCAATAACATTATCCTGCGATTGAACTAGTGTCTCGAAATCTCAATTTTCAAGATGTTGGTCAGTTAAAGCAGGGCTCGGAAACCGATTAAATTTAAAAACCTGTCCGGCCACAAGTACAAAGGAACAATAATTTTCACTTGATTATTGATTAATCGGTTTATTAAACGTTATTCTGCAATTAAAGTCTCTTTAAGGTTAGCATTCATATACTGTTATTAACCAGTATATTCTTGAAATTTCTTTGATGTAACTCCGCTAAGAATAGAGGCTCAAGAGTGCTATACAGTTATCTGCCGCGTTTGATTTTAACCGGTTTATTTCGAACCGGTTTCATTGTGAACGAAGATGTTATATGAAAAAAAAAAGTTAAAAACCTTTATTAACTGGTATATTTTAAACTAGTTCCGAGCCTTGAGATAAAGCAAGGAGGTTATGGCAAATACCCCACTTTAATGTCGGAAGAGACCCATCCATTAGTGGATTTTCATGGGGCGTTAATGATGATTTGTTTTTTTTTTGCAGTATTTGAAATTGTTCTGAAGATATCCGAAGGAGTTCCATGGCAGGACGCCTTAATTAAAGTTCTTCCACTCAGGAAAGGAGCCCATATTTGTGATAATGTTAGTAATTCTAATTCAAACATAGACATTTCTTGTAGCCGTAATCTTTCCAATTAATATATGTATTGTATACATACAAATTGTTTTAATTAGCTATGACTAGATTACAAACATTATTATAATTAACAATATAATAAATAATACTAAAAATTATTGCACGAAAATGACACTTATGGAATATAATAATTCTTATTAAATTATAACATTTATTTATTAAATTATAACATTATTAAGGTTGTTTTAAGGCTGTGCCAAATGGAGAGAGACAGAGAGAGTATTTTAAATATAAACGATAGGAAATTTTATTGAAAGAAGATTATTCCGGATGAAACAGAGGCCGTGGCGTATGTGTCATCTGATATGTCGCACACGAGCGTTCACAATCTTAGTTCTTTATATTATTTCATCGTTTTAATTCAGTTAATCGCTTACTATTTATATAAAGGATATTGGGTCATCGGCTAGTTAAAATTTTTAATCTTAATACATATTCGTCCGGTAATTTTCTGCACCGCCATTAACCACTTGCCGGCATTTTTCAATATAATCTGTAGAAATGATACGGTCTATACCGCGATGTAAAAACATGGTTGAAATAATATGGTCTATATAAAAACAATCAATTATATTCTGTAACATAGAAATGTCAAATTTTCGTCATTTGACTACGGGTGATTGTTTGCGAAATGACGAATTTTTGTCAGGCGAAAAAATGTGTTAATTAAATAATATTCTACATTCATTTTATACAAGTCTTCTCAACCATAAATTATCCTATCTATAATATTTAAAATACTTTTCTGATAAAATTAACAGGTCCATACTATAACACACCATAACAGCTCATAGACAATAAATAATTTCGTTTTAAAATAATTCACGCATTTAAATCTCTATATTATACTTTTGTAAGAAGTTTTTTATATGTGGTGCGACCCTTTCGGGATTGTTCAAATGTGCATGATGCGTTCCGGGAACAAACTGTAACTCAAAGTTTTCATTGTTCTGCTCGATAATTTCTCGCATTGACACGGAAAAATCATCAGAGGCAAATGGAGAATCTATGGCCTTGATGTATAAAGTCGGACATTTGAGTCTCCTAACTAGGGCCTCCACAAAATGTTTGTTTTCGGGGTTGAATAATGTATACTTTAATCTGGAATCTCGAGAGAAGTAATACTTAGTCGGGTCGCGTTCGGATTGTTTTGTCCCTCTTTTAATCAAATGCTGTACACTCTCTAAACTCACCGACTTGTGGGTACCCAGATGCCACAGTTTCTTAATCTCTTCTAAACTATATATAGGCGGCTCTTCGTCTAATCGCGTCTGTGCTATTAATCCTTTACTTATTAGTACCGGGTACTTTTCTATGATTAAATTTAAATCATAGTCATCGTGTATCAGGGAATCGAGCGCAACATAAAAGTCGACGTCATCAGGGTATAAGCAGGAATACCGTAGTCCGGCGATTGAGCCCATTGAATGACTTAATAAGGAAACTTTGTCCCACTTGAAGTACTCTTTCAGGTATAAAATGAGTCTTGGTAACTCCCAACTGTAATACTGCATACCTGAAATTAAAAAAAATGTTCAGCTGCTGCAGCCTTATTACGTAACTTGCAAGAGCGAGTGGCGCCTAGCGATGTGGTTGATTATGCAGCAAGTTATTGTAATGCAATAAGAGCATATTATCGCAATTCCTTATTAGATTAGAGACACTAACATGCATTTTGTTTTAATCCACAATTGTGGAATTCTGGCGCAAGAATTCCACTATTATTATTATTCCCTTATCCATTATTAATGATAATCTAAGACTAAAATTAAGATTCTTCTATTCTTTTAGTCCTAAACTAAGATTCTCTGTATCATATTTATCAATCTTTATGACTCGGATTCAAATATTTATTGTTCATTATATTAATTTACCAAGATTCGTATCCAACTGGTCCAAAAGCAAGGATACATCAAACGTACTTTACTTAAATGGGAAACTTAATCAAGTGTCACAAAATTACTTAAAAAATACTCTCCAATTCTTCATCCTGCCGTTATTAATCCAGCTTCTGTTGCCTTCTAACTCAATCTGCCCCACATATAATAGTCGTATTATGTAAAAGCAGTAGTGATAGCCTATGATATGACCATGCATGGCATGTCTTAGATTTCAAGTTCGAATCCAAGGCACGGACCTATGACTTTGCAAAATTATGTGTGTATTAAGGAAAACGTCGCGAGTCCTACATTCCTGAGAGATTTTCTCGATGTTGTGTAAGTCTGTCGACCCGCATTAGGCCAGCTTGGTGGACTATAGTCTAACCCCTCTCATTGTGGGAGGAGATTCACATTCTGCAATGGGAAAGTAGATGGTCGACGATCATGATCATTAACCAGTTGCGCTACGATTAACTTTCAGTAGGCGCGCCGCGCTCCGCAATATGGCATGGGGTAAGGCGGTACTTTGTAATTATTTATTTGAATCAAAATAAAGTCAAAAATTCATATAAAGTTCAAGCATCTCTGTCTAATGTTTTTTAGGAGCACAATTTTCTCAACTTGAAAGTTGTAAAAGAAAACCGTTATATATTTTATAAACGATATATAAATGAGAACTATATAATTCAAAATGCGAAAAAAAAATGAGTTACGATGTACGATGTTTTACGATTTCATGGATGTGTCGATATTTAACAAATAGCGAGTGGTTTTAAACCTGTTACAGATAATTACCAATTTCCTTAAATCCATCTTTATTAATTGGTAGGTATTATTAATTATGTGCCACTTTGCCACATCAAACGATCGTAGCACGTGGAAGGAAGTGGCCTCTGCCTACCCCAATGGGAAAGAGGCGTGACTGTATGTATGTATGTAGTATGTACTATGGTCTCTGCCTATCCTTATGGGACATCGGCGTGAGTGTATGTATGTATGTGTCAATGTTATTGTTCTGTGATGCTGGCATAATCACTCCATCTCTTCCCGTCGATGCAATGAAAATCCTGTTGTTCAATCAAACTCTACTGCGATCTCCAAGACGCCTGCCAAGAGTGGCAGATAATGGCAGATCCGTTCTTTTTAAGAGGGAGACCTATGACCAACAGCGTACTTCAATGGATAAATAATTAATTACCGCGTTAATTACCGGGCGGGATCCACGACGACAGACCGTGTCCTGGGAAGTCGATCGCTAACACAGATCTTTTTCTGATTAACATTGGCAGCAGCGCGTCCCACGTTCCCGCATTGTCCTGCCAACCGTGCAGGGCCAACACGGGCCGCTCCTGACCGTCGCCCCATAATTTTGCTGCCACATGCCCAAACTGCGTTGGTATCTGAATTTCCTTTATTGACATCTATAAAAGAATGCAATAATGTATGAAATAATTAGCGTCATCATAACATTAAACCGCAGCCTTTTACTGTTTGGGTTATGCGCGTCCATATTTCATTCGCATGGCTGCGAAACTACCCACACTGCTGAGTAAGTAATCCATTGGTGCATTGGTTTACACAAAACTAATTACTTTAGAAAAAAATACACTAATATGGAGATCGCAGTACATTTTGTTTGTATAACAGGGTAACTCTGCTGCTCATTATCCCGGTATATTCTTTAGTTGGTCCTCCATCCGCGGGAAGAGATGGAGAGACGCTATTATTAGGCTAACACCACAAGGCAACCGATTATTATATTAGCACAGATTTACGAAATGCACAAGATTTATTTTCGTCACTGAACCCTAGAACACACGACGTTAGTACCTACATAAAGTATATAATTATTCACTGTAATAATTATTTGTTTGTATAAAATGAGCCTTATGTGTTGACGCTAAAAGAAATTATAAGCCGTTAGTTTAACAGTAAACAGATAGATACACATTAGTATCTAACATACCAAACGGTGCGCTTAACAATCATCTTGAACTCTGGTATGACGTTAACCGCACCGTCCACCCCTATATATTCATCGACCCCGCCGGCGGGGCCGATGGAACTTTCCCGCTCCTGCCATTAGGCGGAGCGTCCCCACGACACGCTTCCGCGAGTGTCTGCGACGGCCCGAGCCGAAGCCCGAGCTATCGCTCGGAGTCCCCTCGCGCTAGTCGCTCCTTTTCGCCTTAGGGCAAAAGGAAATAGGAAAGGTGTATTGAGCAAGGAATATGGAATTTAGGAAAAGGACTATAGAGTATAGGATACAACTATCTCGGAAGGAGTAGGAAGAGACAGTAGTAGCTCGGGGGGCTGGGTTCGCTATACTTAAGTCTATTTTCCGGACAGACTAAAGACTGTACTCCCTGGCTTAACAAATATATGTATATTTTTTAAATGTATCGTATTGTGGAATATTTACTTCTTTCTTTCACAGTAAACACGGTTTTTATGGATAGTGGGTAGTTTCTAAAAGCTGCCCGGAATAGGAAGGAATAGTCACTATCAGTTTAACGCATTTGTCAGCAATATTTTTCTCTAGTTATATTTAAATTGTTTTATTTTTCGCGCGTGCGCCATAATTTCTTCGTAATCGTATTGCTTTCCGACTTGTTAGACAAACATTGTGATAGCTCGGCTAATATGCTTAACATAAATATAGTTTATAGTCTATAACACTCAGATAGAATGAACCATTCTACCAGTGATTTTTTTTACAACTGGTTCATTAGTTTCGGAGTTTGCTCCCTTACATGCAAACTTACAACCAAACAAATTTTACCTTTTTATATTAGTATAGATTTTAAATGCAAATAAGCGTGTTTTAAGTTACATAATGTATTGAAAAATTTGTAAACCGCTAAAATTACTAGCCACTGTTTCATAGCCTGCATTAATTAGCTCGGAGTTTGTTTGTTTGATAGAACACGTAATGAGGATATTCGTAAAAGGACTAATTGCAATGGACAGGCATCATGGCACGTAGAACCGATGCGGAAGAAATATTCTCGATCAATAAGACCAGACCAGACCAGCGCGTAGCTTGGGTAGGCAGCCCACCTGATAGACAGGCGACCTAGCAGGGGTTCCTGATAACCGTTGGATGTTCGGTTTAGTTCAGTGATAGTGACCCTGGTTTCTGTGCTATATCGTTCTTGGGTTCGAATCCAGGTAGGGACAAACTGTGTGATGATCTCGAAAATTTGCACCCGAGTCATGGATGTTTATCTATATATGTATTAGTATTTATTCGTATATCGTTGTCTAGTACCCAAGACGCAGAGAATCCTAGTTTGGACCAAGTAAGTGTTTGAAAATTGTTCATATTATTATTATTATATTCATCCCCACTATTAGGGCACGGATCCGTCTCCATAGAGAGGGATTAGGCTGTAATGTACCGCGCTGGTCTAGTGCGGGTTGGTAGACCTCACTCACCCATGCGGACATGCGGGTTTCCTCCGAAGTTTTCCTTCTCCGATTACTACATTAGTGCCTATAATGTAGACCGTACATGAGTTTGAAATAATCCAGTGGTACTGTACCGGGATTGAACCCGCGATATTTCCAATGGTGAGTCGTGCTTAGCACTACTTGGCCGCCGATGTACTTTGGGGTTAAGCCTATAAAATCTATTAGTGGATGTTTCCTGGCTGATGATGATGGTTATTTGATAAAATATAAATCCATGCTGTGTGGCGCCGGCGCAATAATAGCGTCACTCCATCTCTTGCCGTGGATGCTGTGTGGCGCCGGCACAATAATAGCGTCACTCCATCTCTTGCCGTGGATGATGTGAGAACCAGCGAGTGAAGTACAGGATATTGGGCAGCGGCGTTTTCCTGTTATTCAATCAAAATCTACTGCGATCTCCGAAACGGCTGCCAGGCGTGGAGATTGTAGCAAATCCCTTCTTTTTAAGGCGGTGGTTTATGTCCAGCGGTGGACTTAAATGGGCTGCCGATGATAATGACGATGGAATGCAACAAAAATGCCCTCTGGTGCAGGTAAAGTAAAACTGCCGAGTACTCGACCAGCGGCGGTAAGGATGGCGGTATGTGTGGCTCATGACGCCGTGCGCACTAGCTCTGTGCTGGGAGAGCAAGCCGTAAAGTGCTCAACAAAAGCAAGGCACTGATGGGGGGGGGGGGAGGCTATCTGTAATGATCCCGGAAACTCAATTATGTCGCAGTTTTTACTCAGTATAAGAGTCTGACACACAAGTTTACAAGCATATTCTGTAGTATATTATATAATATATTATATAGTATATTATATTATTGCATATTATAGTATTTGTTTATACCATACACCACTTTAATGTTTTGAGAAAAATAAATGATTAAACTCTACCAACCCGCACTAGGCCAGTGCGGTAGACTACGGCCTAATCCCTCTCCTGATCAGGAGAGGTCCGTGCCCGTGTAGTGGGGACGAATATGAAATGATTAAGATTTAACCCTCATTTTATACACGATTTGTGCTTCATGTAAATGCAAATTGACGCAGATATCAGCGGTTCATTTTAAAATTTGATCACTTATTGTTAACTTGGGTAAATAAATATTTAAACTTGACACTGGCGGAAGTATTGCAGCCGATTGCCACTATGAGTAATAAAACAAATATTATTTTTAGTTCCGTTTCCAAAGTTTTATCCAGACCTATTTATTGTATGTGTATGTATGTATGAATTTTGAGCAAAAATTATAAAATTAATTTATAAATTTATCAAATATTAGAAGGGGCTATTTGTAAAGAAAAATTTAACGCATCTAAAAACAGTTATTAATGCTAACTTTGAAATGAGTATAGCACGTAAATATAATCTATATTATATCGTTTAATAATTTTACGTGATAGTAATTTATTATTACGGAAGCTTATAATTTAAATAATATTAATAAACTTATCTTACCTGTCTTTTGTGAGTAAAATTACTTCGCACACGTAATATTTGAAATATTCCCAAGTTAGAATGTCCGCTGGATAGTATTTTAGCCATTATTTGAAGAAATACTTCCTGAATCAGATTTATATTTAATTAGATAGGTTATGTTTATTGGTTGCACTGTTTGAAACAAAAAACTGCGCTTATACTAAACTAATACTGTTTCAAATTTCCATGTAACTTATTGAATACGCAAATTTTGAAACTTAAGCAATTTTGTGAAATATTTCACAATATTGGAAATAACCTAACAACCACGGTCAGCGCCCTCTGTGCGATTGTGTGTGAAACTGAGTGAAGCGGAGCGAAGTACAAAATCACACATCACGACGATGTTCGCTCGCAGTGCCAAGGTTGACGCATGGCTGTCTGAGTTAAGGCGTAACGCCAATTACATAATTATTATCAGATAATATAAAGTAAAAACACAGACAGTTTTAATGATGCCATTTAGTGGCGACACCGAACCGGAAAGCGGAATCTGGGTAGACCCCCGACTAGGTGGACCGGTGACTTGGTGAAGGTTGCGGGTAATCGGTGGATGCAGGCGGCTCATAGCCGCTCAGTATGGTGATCATTAGAGGAGGCTTATGTCCAGTAATGGACGTCTGTGGGTTGATATAACGATGATGATGAACCTTGAATTATGAGTGAATAGCTTTTGTCCGCGGCTCCGCTCGCGTGAATGACGGTTTTCAGCTACATGGAAAATCCCGACACAATCATACATCATACATTTAAGAGCCTAGAACCACTTTTACTTGACCTCTCGTATCTATGCGGCGACTATTAAAACAGGGATCAAACTGTATCTTTAATTTTACAGGACTGATTTTGATGAAACATGCCACATTATTTAAGTCGGAATAGTACCTTTAAGAATGAAATTATTTGACCAAAATCTACCCGCTGGTTTTTGCGTGAATTTCGCACAAACAAACAAACATCGACAGATTTGGTGTCAGAAGCCTTTAATTAGTCAATCTGAGTAGTTTGTTTTTAAATATCTTTGATTTTTGAAAATTTGACATTATAATTTTATAATCATCAC
>WUAW01038325.1:8433-21254 GCA_017165845.1 Thaumetopoea pityocampa | reverse complement strand
TCAATACACCTTTCCCACCTCGTCCTATTTCCTTTCCTCTCCATTACGCCGTGGGAATGCAATGAGGAACTAATACTTTTAAACCTTATAAAATGGCGGCGTTCTGGTTCGCCACCTGACACGTCTCATTGCCCACGGAGGTGAAATGTGGGCTGCGGATAGCCACTTTGCTACATCAAACGATCGTGGCAGGTGGAAGGAAGTGGTCTCTGCTTACTCCAATGGGAAAGAGGCGTGACTGTAATGTATTATGGTCTCTGCCTACCCCGGTATGTATGTACAGAAGCACGCACCTCCTCTGATTAGGAGGGGGATCAGGCCGTAATCAGCCGCACTGGCCTAGTGCGGGTTGGTAGACTTCACACACCCATGCGGGCATGCAGGTTTCCTCACGAAGTTTTCCTTCTCCGTTTAGTACCTACATTCCGAATCCGTCGATGTTTGTTTGTTTGTTTGTTCGGGCTTCACGCAAAAACCAACGGGTACATTTTGATTAAACTGTTACAATCTTAAAGGTACTATTCCGGCTTAATTAATGCGGCATGTTTCATCAAAATCGGTCCAGTATAATTGAAGACACAGCTTGACCCTGTTTTAGTAGTCGCCGCTTAGGTACGCGAGGTCACGTAAAAGTTATTAATATTTTTTATATAAATCTATGATTGTGTCGGGGTTTCCCATGTTGCGGAAAACCGATATTTACGCGGGCGGAGCCGCGGGTAAACGCTAATTACATTTATGTATTAAATTGTCAAAAGGGCCTCTGCGTGTTGGCTCCGGCCTCAAATGCCTTATAAAAGTTATTTTACTATTATAATAAAATTATTATAATTGTGGAAATGGATTGTTTTAATTAGAATACATATTACATATAGTGCGAGTTGATTTTGCCTGTAATTGTTTGATGCATTTAGCAAGTATATTTATTGATAATGTTTATAATTATTACTGATATAATCATACGTTGGCAGATCTGATAAAAAAAAAATAAAATATCAGCACAGACATGCGAAATTACATAGGCTTTTTTTATTTAATATTTAAGCCAATACTTGACTACAATCCCTCCTCGTGATAAGTGGCGATGTAACCTAGGGTGTTAAAACGTACTAACTTAATAAAAACCTATTCACTCTTGTCTTAAAGACATTATAATCGGACGGAAATACTGACGCGGGGAGACTATTTCAGTCTTTAGCTACACGTATTATGAAATTAGAAGCAAACCTCCAATGAAACTAAATTTTACAAATTTGTATCAACCAATTTTTTCTCGCAGCTTAACTATCTGTGATATTGATACCCAAAGAGGTCTATATCGACCCCTAGGGGTCGTCAATGACCTGCAAGGGGTCCACGACAACTATCAAAAACACATTTGAAGTTAATAAATTTACAACAATGTTATATTACGCTACGGTTTGGGGGTCTGCCCAAAAGTGAAAAATATTACAAGTGGTCTTACAGACAAAAAGTTTGAGGACGTCTGATCTACGATATATCATCGGTCAACCTAGTTTATTCGATAACTAATTAGCTCAGTGACAGTGACCCAGCCTTCTGTGCCAATTGGCTCGAGTTCGAACCTGATAGGGACAAAGTTTGTGTGATAAACACGAAAGTTTGTACCAGAGTCCCATGACCGACATGTTTAACTATATATGTATTAATATTTATTTATATAAGTAGTATATCGTTGTCTATTACGCAAGGAATCCTAATTTAGGGCTATATCAATATTCCGCTGTAACAGAACTTAACTAAATTTAGTCTCTCTTTATCTTTTTCTAATATCAAATGCCAAATCGAAATAGCTAACAATTTTGTTTAAACAAGTCCAAATTAAGAAATTCAGATGTAACTTCGGAACATACTGTTTGATAGAAATGTAGGTTGGCACTCGCTAAAAATGTATGCTGTCTCGTTTTAGTGTTTAGTATTAGAAAAAGATAGAATGACATTAAATTTAATTAAGTTCTGTTACAGCAGAATCACGACCAGTATCATTATTATTTATCTAGTCTAATTCACTTTTATGAAGTTTGATTCAAATAGTTTAATTTGTGGAACATTCTAAGGCTGTTGAACAAACTCTTTATAATCAAAGATTATTTTTTTTTCGTTTTTAATTCATACTTCTATAAAGGCTTATTTTTCACAATTGTAATTTTTTGTCTTAATTTTATTACTAAGCGTATAAAAATAAGCAGTATTTTTAAAGAATATAACTACTTAAGGCCATCCATTTCAGGAGCTATTGTTAGGTTAATAAAACCAGCATTCGCGACATTACGCAGCTGATAAGACCATATGTTCTAAAACCTTGTGGCTCTTTATAAAGCAAATACAGTGTTATTGTACCAGAATGGCGTACGACCGGCCGGCGCCGGCGCAGCGCTAACGGACTCTACCATGATGACTAACTGCGATGTACTCGCATTGTGTCAGTAACGACGCCGCGATGCCAACGGGCCTACCATTTATTGGCCTTCAGCCATTATCAATTCTATTATTACAGACGACTGATTGGTTCAGTAGCAGTGATCCTGCTTTCTCTGCCAATGTGTCTCAGGTTTGAATCCTGGTAGGAACAAACTTTGTGTGTTGAGCACGAAAGTTTGTACCTGAGTCATGGATGTTTATCTATATATGTATTAGCATTCACCTGCGTAAATAAGTATAACGTTGTCTGATACCCAGATTTTTATTATTATTTCTAAATATGTAGATTCAAATCAAAATGCTTATAATTACCATTAATTAAAAATATTATCACAATTTTATATTATTTATTATTTATATATCTTTATTAAATCATATTTTTTTTTACAAAATATACCTACTATACTATACCCACACATAAATAAAAATTATAATTTTCATAAATTATTCATTAAAAATGATATTCCGCCGATAACAAGGTCTGCGACCCAACTACCGGTGTTTAGGGCTCCAGAAAGGGGAACCTCCTCAGGATGTGGTCGTGTTAAAAAGTACCTTCTTCTGTATCAGACCATTCAGCCATCTGCTAAGCGAGAGCTTCTGAAGGTATTAGTAGAAGCTCTTCGCCAACACGACTATCGGAATCATGATAGTTGATTCCATATCCCACATGGCGGTAACTTCAAGGTTCAAAGGCAAGGTCCAAATATTTTATTTTTCTTTATTTATTATAATTATTATTGTTCCTTTAATTTCTTTTGAATTTCACCAAACGAGTGGTGCTGTGGTCGTATCCAATGTTCTTGGAAGCTCATACAAAAATTCGGGAAATTCTAATAATATTGTAATTGGATTTGGTTTACAGAATAAGATACTGATGAGAGTTTTTTTTAGACAATTTATGTCATTTTAAATGCTCCATTATATCACGTTAACTACCACATATAGTAATATTTTTAGAAAAATTATAGGTTTTGTACTTCCTAAGTAGTTTTAGTGAAGCAATTTTGAGTTCCTTTTTCTCCTAAAAGCGCGAAGGATCTATGAACGTTCATGCAGACAGCTGCGCTTAGACGTCCACGACACTAAGGAAATCATTAATGTGATACCGGCCTTATATCGCTAACTCGTTATAGAAAGAATTATCAAACCTAAACTTCTGTTATACTGGATGTCTAGCTAATCATGTTCGTCTAGCTTTTTTATATGATAGAACCAGCCAGCAATTCTAATACGAATAGCTACATTCTACACAACATTATTAAAATTTCATGAACACAAATGTAAGTGTGGGGCCTACATATACGTATATATTATCCAACAGTAGACTGCAAGGTTGACGATGATGGATGTTGTACCTTGAAATGGGAAGATGTTGATCAGCAAGGTGGTCCAATGCATAAGTTAATTTTCTTAGAATACAGTGTCATCGTGTTTGCAAATGTCCCGATCGAATCCATTGCAACTCCACTACTGGTGCAGCTACTGACTTGGTAGCCATTTATATCATCTTTACGCGACAGTGAGTACAAAAATGATATCCATCGTATGTCATTTATTCTTTGGCTCCACAAACTATTTGGACATCGTATCAAATACCTAGGACCGGCTAATCAATTGGGTGATTGTAATTCCTACACACACAGATACACCGTTATCTCATATGGGGACGGCAGAGACCACAGTTTGCCACATCTCTGACACACACTCATCCTAACACACCTCTCTCGCCTCATCCTCATCCATACATCTATTCATACACTTTTGTCGATTAAGGGGCTACGAACTTGATCTTTTTGAAACGGGTTGTTGAGTTGATCAAGATAGATTTTTCCTGGGCGGCCTCTTTCAACACTTTCACTCACATTTTCTGGTATATTCGTTTCGCGGTTCGAATCTCACTAATCCTTTCTAAATGTCCAAACTATTGAAGTATTCCTTTCTCAATTGAAATTGCAGTGTCTCCTGTAACATTTAAAATCCACCAACTAACTGAAAACCCCTAGTTCTTTTTCGAATATGTTCATCACAAATTATGTCAAGAACTATTCCATTAATTCCGTACTGTGTTAAATAAAATATGTATAAACACAATATATATGTATACAACCAAATCGGCTTGGAGACGTTTTTTATGTTTATAGTGTACATTAGCAGATAAATAAATAAATACTTTTTTAAAATTTTATAGGTGGGTACTTAATATTATGATGGGAGAGCGCGCGGCACATGGTAGCTAGCGCAAACTGATTTTTTTCGGTTTACTTAGTCACTGTGTATACAAACACTACTACAAACGCAAAAAGATCTCCAAACTGCGCTTCCAGATCGGTGCCGCCACAACGACACTGGTAGATTGTATTAAACACAAATAAATATTAATGTTGAATAAATATTAATTGACAGTCGGTAGCAAGACATGGCTATTTATGTTAGGGTCGTGTACTTCATACTTGCGCGTGAGTCATTGCGACAATATATTAGTCCGCTGCCGATCTTGTATAGCCTTTGTAACGATAATTCACCCGTTCTCTACCAGGTTCTCTCAGAGAAAACCGCCACAACAGCCCAAGACTTTTTTCATGATTATATGAAACCGATTGGCATAAATTTAACGTAGGTATGTGTATTTAGAACAATCTAAAAAAAAAACAAAATAAACATTCTCTGAAACTGACACAAATATAAACAATTTACCGTTTTAGAACTTAACAGTATTGCCCAATACACAATCATGTTTAAGCATACCTTAGTAAGTTGACCACAAACGTCTGTCACATCACTTATATGTGACAGACGTCGGGCTGTGGTAAGAAACTGCTGTGTCACATATGTGTGACGGTTGGTAGCAAACTGGTAAAAACAAGATTTATTGTTCATTATTGATAAAAGAACTAACTAGCTTAAACCCGCAGCTTCCCTTGCAATAAATTTTCGAGTGTGTTGATTCGTAGCCTAATAACGTCTGTATTCCGTATTACAACCACCTAAATGTCAAATTTGTCAAATCTGTCTTCAGTTTCCACACCACAACGTGTGCTAGGCACGAATCCCATGTTGGAACACAAGTGCACGTAGGACGCCGTGATTTTAGTGGATGAGGGCAGGTCCCCACTTCGATTCCGTGCTCTCGATGCAGCCAGGCTCATTTACACTCGTACAAACAGGCTGTCTGCAATCTAATATCAGATATCAAATTAAATGGCTCTATCATCTTTTGCCAACTAGTTTTAACTAGAAATTTCTGGCAAATTAATTGTCACTCCCTTTCGACAATTGACTAAGAAAATTAGAATTATCTCTTGAAATAAATCACGTTTACTGTTATATAAGAGATGAGTAGTATTATTTATGGATCAACAAGGTTCTGAAGACCTAATGCAGACTGCGTATACCTCACCACCACTACCATAAACCTCACAATCCCTGTGAAGACTAGTGTTCCAAATCACTAAGGAGCGCATGGATGTTCATCATATTATCATATCAGCCCATAGACACCCACTGTTGGACATAGACCTCCTCTAATGATCGCCACACCGTACGGCTGAGCCGCCTGCATCCACAGGTTGCCCGCGACCTTCACCAGGTCATCGGCTCACCTAGTCGGGCACGACCCGCACTACGCTTGCCGGTTAGAGGTCGGCGCTCCAGAACTAACATTCCAACGTCCTTTTCGGATATCCATTATAAAGGGTGAATGTTATTACATGTAATTTGTCAGAATCATAATTACATATAGTAAATATCATACAATTTAGACAGGTGCCAGTTGGGAATTCACAATATTACTGGCCTCATAATCAACCTAAACAGAGAAACATCTGTGTTAGTTTTAAGTCGACAGTTACCAGTAGGTAGCATCCGTGTATAGCGAGATGATTATGACCCAGGATAAAGTTATTGATGACGTCACAGTGGCAGTATCGCAAAAGGGAAGACATTTTATTTCACACACCCATACGAGCATGCAGGTTTCCTCACGTGCTTATCCCTTGAATACATTAATACAATGTACCTTGGACTTAGACCCAAAAGGCAGGGTTACTATCACTGAGCAAATCAGTCAATTATGTATATCCAATTCCTCCGTGACCATCTGAAATGTTCTAACATTTTTTTCACAAAACCGTTTTTTGATGCCATCTGTTGGCAGACGACGGAACAGACAAGAAGCATTAATCTCCTGGTTGTCTATTGATTTGTTACGAATATAGTTAATTCAATACTGATAACTTTAAATCCTGATTAAAAACTAAAAATCCTGTATACAATAAAAAAAATTTAATTTAAAATAATAGCAATTTTATGTTCATATCATTAGGACGAATTAAAAATAGATACTTTATGTTTATGTGCTCAACGCAGAATAAATCAGTTTATTGTTCCTCCTGAAAAATTTGTCTAGATGCACGGACAAATTGTATATTAAACAAACACGTTATGTTTATAAGCTTTAACTATGAAAATGATTTTTGATTTTAATTAACACCATACATTTTTCGAGTAGTAAAATTCATTAGAAATTAAATATTATAGACTAATTAAACACATAAAAACATTAACATACTATATTTTATTCTTAAACAGATAAACTTTATTGAACCTTCCTGTGGTATTCTGGCGTTGCGTTCCCGTAGTCTTGTAAATTAAACAACGTCGAGCGGTTCGTCACCATGTACTTGAGGAAGTCCTGTATGTGCGTGAGAACGTGCTGCAGTGACTTCTCGTCGAGGGCCGTGTACGCCAACATGGGCCCCATCTTTGCAAACAATCTCAACAAATGTATTGATCCATATATTTTTGACATTGGCGTGTCAGGATATTCTTGCAGTATCTCGCTGTACTGCGGCCTCTCAAACTTGTACAACAGTTGAGCTCCCAAAGTCGCGTTGAAATATTCCTTTATTCCTTCCGTGATGTCCACTAAAACTGATTCCTTCGCTTGGTTATGTGACTTGCTAGACTTTTTAAACGCCAAGTAATTGTCGACAATTTGCGACACCGTACATTTGGCGGGTAAGGTGGCCAGTTTCTGTTGTCTTGTGATAACGTCCCAGTCGTCAACGAGCCACACTTTCAGTTCTTCTGGTATTTTGATCTTGACCTCCACCTTGGCTAGGTACTGCTCTTCAGACTCGATCGATAAGTCCAAGCGGCCACGTTTCTTTCTGAAATTAATACATTTTTAAGTTCCATACGTGTTTCTGACAAACAAAATAAATAACATCTTCAACAGCCTTAAAGACCAGTCCTCCACATAAGGATTTGCCATAAATTTCACACTTAGCACGACTCATGTAGTTATCAGTATATGTTAGTAAAACCATATGCAGCTTAAGCTGCATATGACATAATTATGTCATTTGTCTAAATAATTAATATAGCACATGACCTAAGTATTCAGTGCTTTTTTCATGTACTATGGCACTTAGTTTTTAAGTATGGATATCTTTTGTTGTTGTTAGGTGTACTTAGTATTAATAAGCCAATTAAATAATTTTGATTGGCGTGTGGAGGACGACGACCTCAGAGCCACCGTAAAAGCCGCTGACTGGATGTGGTACGCCAAGATATGGAATCCAACGGATGCATCATGGAGTTTGTTGAAAATCAAGAAAAATAGTACAGATAAAAAGTTACTATAGATTGGGTAGAAAAGCGGACCCTTCGGAAGGCAAAAAAAAGTCTTCACCCACATGATACTCAGTATAATGTAAGGTCGACTAATAGTAAATTTCGATTGGTCTGCACATATATCATTATTATCATTTAATATTTATACTTAATTTAGAGGATTATAGATTTGTTTCAACATTTTGTCTGAAAAATATCTTGTCTTATTGTTGTTATATCACCCCACAGACACCCACTGTTGGACAAAGGTGATGTCCTCGCTATCAACCTTGATGCCATAGTCAGCTCGAAACATGTTTCTATTTAAATTTTACTCACTTTGGCTGATCAGATCCTGAATCGGCTGGAGTGTCTTTACTTTGAGTTTTTGTTGCCTTCGCTGGTGTTGACATGTTTTCTGCATCTTTACCTTTAAACATTAATTGCACTTTAATATACAATATATACATAATAATATAAGTTTTAATTAAGAACTAAGAGAAATTAGAAACAAACTCAAAGAAGGCATAATGGATTTTTGTTCTGAAACTAATTAAGATAATTATACACATGACCAATTAAATAAATGTAAACACCCCCATTTTTTACACTATATCAGTTAGTTTTTTAGTTTTACCCTTTTATTACTTTGGTATGGATGTTATCAGTTGGGTTGTTTAACTTTGTAATGGGGGGGTAGACTAAGGACAACTTACTATTTAAAATAAAGATTTATGAAGGTAATCGTGATTCTTCTATGAACTGGGGTGACATTTTATTTAATGCTAAAACGGAACTTTTTTTTCATGACACTAATAAAATTTTTAATACAGAAAATTAACGTTATTGTTATCATCAGCCTATTTTCAATCTGCAGTTGGTTAAAGTCCCATTAACCTTAAGAGACTCCTGGTACACCGTATGTACCAGTAAATGTTTTACCAGACTAAATGCTTTTAATAAATATTTTGTAATTATAGGTGATAAAGAGAATATTTTATGTATATTTTAATATGGAACTGATAGTACATATAAATACCACAACAAAAGACTGCCGGTACTTATTAGTAAATAAATAATCTTAAACTTTTTATCTTATCCAAATAAAAAGGGTTAAAAAGAATATGGCATCTTAGAGATCTCAGTAGATGGTGTGAAATTGCAAGATAATTTAATATTTAATATTATTAGCATCTCTATAAAATGTATTTGCTATAATCACAATACATAATATAATAATTTTATTTGGAGATCATGCTAGATGTTAGATGAATCGCAGGTTAATACTGCTGCCCTGGTATATTCCTCAAACGGTTCTCATGCCACCCACTGGAATACAAGGGACACTATTATTAAGCCTACCCACAGTGTATAACAATTTGTGTAACTCATAACATGAAACACACACCTGCTGGTGTTGATGCCCTGGATTCTTCCCGGGCAGGAGTTGCATTTGCAGCCGTCTCTGACTTTCTTCCTTTAGCAGGGGCTATAATTATATGAAATAATAATTAAGTAAAATAAACCATTCAACTCAGTAACACTATGTGAAAACAAAGATTAAAAAATTTATGAGAACCAAAAGAGAAATAAATTGTACCACTTGAACTTTTTAACAAATAATCAATTTAATTATATTAAATATGGTATTGTTATATATGGTATTGTATAACTAATGTTATTATCTTTTTGAATGAGTACATAAATGAAAGAAAGAAATAGATATAGGGTGGTGATAACCCAATAGTCAAGTGATTGCTTTACATTCATGAGGTTGTGGGTTCATCTATACTATTGTAAAATTGTTAAATGTCAAATTTTCAAAAATCAAAGATATATAATAACAAACTACTCAGATCAACTAATTAAGGGCTTCTGAAACCGAATCCGTCGATGTTTGTTGTTTGGGCTTTACGCAAAAACAGCGAGTAGATATTAGTTAAACCGTTACAGTCTTAAAGGTACTATTCCGACTTAAATACTGCGGCATATTACATCAAAATCGGTCCAGTAGAATTGTAGATGCAGCTTGATCCTTGTTTTTAGTTGCCGCCGTTAAGGTACGACAAGTCAAGTAAAAGTGGTTATTAGGCTTTTAATATAAATCTATTATTGTGTCGGGATTTCGCATGTAGCGGAAAACTGAAATATTCACGATCGGAGCCGCAGGCTAAAGCTAGTAAATCTCTAAATTAAAAAAAAATGGTTTGAATAGCTTTGCTTTGGTGAAGGAAAATACTGTGAAAAAAAAAACAAACTTGTAACAGGCTTGCATCATGACATATTGGATTAGAAACTTCTCAGTGGAATATAAATATACTAACTACATATACCTTTGCCTACCCCTTCTGGAATAGTAGGGGTGAATGTTTTATTTTTGAATATATTACATACATATAATACGTGTAAATGTATGTTTGATAATTCTGTCATACTATGATAACTTACTACTTAACTACCAACACTGTTCGAGAGAAACCATGTTGACATGAGTCAAAGAACTGATTAAAATCCACCACTTTAAGGGGTCATCTGCACCATTCTGTGTAATCTAATATAATTATAGATATTATATTTTTTTCATTATTTCATGTATTTTTTCATGAAAACAGAAACCATTATATTGTATGCTAAGAATAAAAGTGAGACAATTCAAAATGTGATATATACACAAAATTAAAATAGTAATTGCATATAAATGCAGTTTTGAAAAGTCACTATTTCATCAAATAATTACACCATTATTGGTGTAATTATTTGATGTAACAGGGACAAACTTATAGTTTGGTTCCACTAAACCCATTCGCTACCCTTCCCACTTGTATAAATTTTCTTGGTTCTCAAAAATGTAATAATATTCAAATAAATCAGTTTCATTCTCAACATGTGAAATATTTTCTGTCTGCTTATATCTCTTCCTGGCTTAACCTCTAAATTGTCTTAAAATATAGGTAGAATATGCTAAAAGACTTACAAGATTAAGTGCAGGGAAAGCTATAGGTTCTACTAGTTTATAAATAACTTATTAGGTGTATAACTTTGTATGATAAAATCTGAATAAAGAATAATCATAAAAAATGACAAAGAGTAAATAACATAGCTTATAGGAAAACTGATTTAAGAATTTGTAACTTTAACTATGATGGTGGGCTGTTGTGCATACCATATTTAATAAATAACGAAATAACATGTTGTCTCTATGGACACAGAAACAATAACTGGTGGGAAATAAAGGCTCATGAGTGGAAGGCACAGAACGGAAAATACAGCACAGGTATGCTTTGCCTGTTGGGAACAACACACAGTTGTGGGTAAATCTTAGATAGGAAAAACTAATACTATATCATGATATGCTATGAGGAGTATTGTATACTTATGTATACAACCTGACATTCACTTATGTGAATGTCCTCAGGTTGATGATGATTTATGCATACTTCTATGCATTGACCTAATATAGATGCAACATCTAATACAAAACTCATGACAAAAATGTCCACAGTTGATGTATACACATTTACAAATACTATGATTGAATAATTTAATAGCTACTGCTTAAAACATAGTGCTTAAAATCGCATACAATGTTAAATAGTAAAACTTAGAACACAGAAGTACACATGGTGGATTTATACATTTCTGTGATGGGGGCATTTTTCGCCTGGCAATCGTGTGTCTATAGCTATATGGTCTAAGCTTCTATATGAGTGGACAAGCATAAAAATAGTGAAAAAAACTATTCACACATCTTAAAAAAAAGAGAAGCATAAAAAAGCACTCTGAAAAAAATAAGATCAATACTATGATCATAGGTTACTTTTTTTTGTCTTTGTAGGTTGAGCGGAGTGTGCTCTCTGCACTTCCTTCTGACGCTGCACGTTGGCCTCATTATATTTCAAGACTCGGCTCTCTGGAACCCACTCATCCCAGCTGAAGAGAACATAAACACAAATTACCACAATTAATTTTACAACTTGAAATGAATGCAGAAATAACGATACTTTTGATGATAAAATGATATACGTAACTTACTTTTTATTCCATCCAGCATAATGTATGAGATAACGAACGTGTTTATCTTTAGTTACAGAGCTTTTGAGACATTTTGCTTCATAAATTAGAGGCCCGTGGAAGCATAAAACTTTTTCGCCTGAAAATAAGTAAAAACAAACATATTATATTAAACTATTTTATAATTAAGTCGCAACACTATATTTAAGTAATACAACAAACTCTATGCAAGGAAAAAACGAAGAATGAGCTAAATAAATCACCTTCAGAAAATTTTAACTTCGGCGCCATGTTTACTTTGCAGCTGACAAGCTCTTCTTCTTCTTCTTTTGTTTATGGCCAGAGACAAAAAATAAAGTAATTTTTTTACTATATTTTATGGCCTGGTAGCTGAGAACTTTAAGCAAAGTCATTTTAATGTATACTTTCGTCAGTTTAACAATTTAATTCCCAAAGTGGTCCAGGTGGACCCCCAGTGGTCCACAGGAGACTCTACGGGGGTCTACGTTGGCGTACGCAAATTTCCATAGGTAGATCCAATCTTCACATTTTTTGTAGACTTTTGGGAATATGGTACAAATGTAGCTGCAGGAGCTGCGGAAACTCATGCTCAGTCAAAGTGGTATTCATCGGGTTGACTTCAAAACTCCTAAGAACAATAAAATGTGACACACCGACATGGGCGTACCCAGGGTAGGGCAGGGGGGGGGTGCAGCTGCTCCCCCCTGGATTTCGTTTATGTCCCTACTAAA